>MU706718.1:0-10540 GCA_026770625.1 Nicotiana glauca
AAGCAGGAACAAGATAATGAAGAGATTGGGCTGATAAGAAATTCAAATGGTGAAACCATAGTCTAGCCTGAAGAACCATCACAGGAAGGAACAGGTGATGGAACAGGTCCCTCCACCCAAGGCAACATGACAGGGGGAACTGACTAGAGAGTAACTGATCCTTAAACCTCGAGGGAACCTGTCCACGAACTTATTCCTCAGTAACAAAACCAGGAAGGAACATCCAAAGAAATTGACACTCCTATTGCAACATCCAAGAAATGGGATATAGATGAACCTGGTTCATCTGTTGATCAGAAGTTGTATAGGGGAATGATTGATTCTCCTTTGTATCTTACTGCTAGCAGACCTGACATTGTTTTCAGTATAGGTCTTTGTGCTCGATTTCAAGCAAATCCAAAGAAATCCCACTTGACTGCTGTCAAGAGAATATTGAGATACTTGGAAGGCACCACTGACCTTTTCCTTTGGTATCCAGAAGGTAGTAATTTTAACCTAATGGGATATGTTGACGCTGATTATGCAGGTTTCCTTGTGGATAGGAAGAGCAACTCAGTATGGCACACTTACTTGGTTCATGTGTTGTGTCATGGGCTACCAAAAAGTAAAATTCAGTGGCCTTATCTACTGCTGAAGCGGAGTATATTGTTGCTGCTTCATGCTGTGCTCAATTACTGTGGATCAAACAATAATTATTGAACTTTGTAATTGATGTGGTTGCATCCCTATTTTTGTGATAACACTAGTGCTATTAGTATGACAAAGAAACGATTCATTATAAGAGAACTAAGCACATAGATGTTAGACACTATTTTTTTGAGGGACAACTATGAGAAAGGCTTGGCAACTGTGGAATTTTGTGCTAGTGACAAGCAAATTGCTGACATCTTCACAAAATCCTTAAGTAGAGATCACTTTGAGAGGAACAAGTTGGAATTAGGGATGATTAAGATCACCTAAAAGGACCAGTTCAAGGTTAAACGAAAAAAATAAAAAATAAAATTGAAAAACAAATTTTGGTTAGAAAGTCAGTAAATTGTGTATAATTAGATTAAATCTTGCTCAGTCTCATACTTTACATAGTATACTCTTGTGCCATGTGTTAAAATGACTCATTAATATCTAATGATATTTTCTCTATTTTGGCAAATTTAGACTCGCACAAGAAAATTATCAGTGAAGAACCTGGTTCATCAAGGTAACACGATATGTTTTCTGCACTCTGCATAATTTGAAATAACTATATTTGGATCATGAGCAGAGTCCTACCAAATACCAAACTCCTTTTGGACTTATCCGCTACAAGTGAACCAATCCCATTCAAAAGAGTCCCAACCGAATGGAAGTACCTAGATTCTAGGGATACACTCCAACATCTCTTCAAAACTAAATTTCAGTTCGATTAAACTTCTAAGAGTCTTTAAATTTGTAGCTACCCCATCAATTATTCCTCTGTATTTTGATCAGCTTTAATGTATTTCTTGCTTAATCTCTCTCAAGCCGTCAAAAAACTCTCATTCTTCTTTCATCTTACAAACACAATGTAATTCTCTTCTATTCCATACCCTAGCCCAGCTATGTCGAACACCTCTGAAAATCCTTCATCACCACCACAGGAAACCACTTCAACACCTTCTACAACACCAATCTCTAAGACAAGTAGAGTAAAAATGATTGCTCGTAAGATTGTCGCTGAAGGAGAGCAAATCAAGAAAATAAACATGCAATTGAAAGAAAGTAGGGAAGAAGAATCCCAAAAATCTGAAGATTCATTTAAGTCTGCTACTAAGGGGGAAGAAAGTAGGTATTTCGAAACTGAACAGGTATCTTCTGATTCTAAAGTTACTGCTGAGACAATTTCTAAAGTTGCTACAAATTTAGAGAATGGATTTGTACTGGTAGGATCTATAGTAGGTGTTGAGACTACAGAATCTGGAGAAGTTGGTGGTAAAAATAAAAAGGAAAAGAAAAAGAGATCAAGGGTGCTAGGAGTACTGTGAGGGGAAAGGGTACAAGAGTGGCTAATTCTTAACCCACTCCTGTTGGTCTAACAAAAGAAATTGAGGCAATGGTTATTTGGGGAGAGGAATTTAGTGAAATAGAAGAGAGTTTGAGCAAAACAGGGGGAAGTGGGTTTGGCAAAACTGCTGAGGGGTTGGTTTAACTTGAAAAAATATAGATGAACCTGTTCCATCTGAACAGGAAACCCTCGCGGACCTACTGATAGGTTATCAATAGCACCAAAACTCATGCAATTCCCTATGGTTTCATTCTCACAACTGTGCTTGTACATTTCAAGGTACCTATGAAGAAGTAGGAGGTTAGTACAAGAAAGGATCATTTTGGGGTTAATACTCTGCTTGCTTGCGATTATGAAGTCAATGTCATTCTTAATGAACTTGGTTCATCTAAAAAGACACCTATCAATAGCAAAGTCAAAGTCTTGGTACAGGAGAGTGAGGCAAAGGATATTGAGATAGCAAGGCTGAAGACACGATTGGTTGGGGTAGAATCTGAGAGAGTTGTTCTCAGAACTGAACTTGCAAGGGAAAAGGAGAAAAATGATGGAATTCTTCAAGACATGCTGAAACTTCTCTAAGCAAATAACTCAGACCTACCTCTTCCAAGCCTTAAGCCTCCTAACCTAGTGTAGATCAACTAGTGACCCAGTTCAGGATGTTTTGTTTCTTTTGCTCATGTTTTCAGTATTTTTATTTATTCTTATGCTTTTTGGTAGAATCTTATCAATCATCAATGAAATTCACTATTTTTGCTCTAAATGTTTGTTTATATTTTTTGATGGTTAAAATTCTTAGCTTGATCTATGATGACTAATCCATGATTGCATTTGAAGTAGCCCCAGTGGCCATGAGTAAGTTTTAAAATCTGGTTATCTCACATTTTTATGCAACTTTTTGATGATGCCAAAAGAGGGAAAAAGGGTTGTTCTTTAAACAAGTGATGTTTACACTTTGAACAGTGATGTTTATAACCTAATGTACCTGGTCCTTAATGATAAGTGATAAAAAGGAATAATATTTCTAAAATTGTGTTGATGTTGAGCTGAATTGAAACAGGGCCTAAGCTTATGAAAAGCACAGAGTTTGTCATTATCAAAAAGGGAAAATTTGTTGGCCAAATTAAAGGTTAGTTTTGAAGACTGACAAGGGAACTCAAGATGAACCAGGTCCATCCCTCAGGTGCACAAAAATGGGCAGATTCGAGCATGTGGGTTGTGCGTTAAGGAGATAAGCTTAACTTGGTGAATTTAATATCTCCTGATCGAAAAGGCTGCATAACTGATAAGGAGAAGGAGTCCTTAATCAAAGAGAACACAATTCAATATAGGGAAGGAGTTAGAAGTTGAAATCAACTAGAACTCTTCCACCAAGGAAGAGTTGCATCAGAACTCTAGTTATTTCTTCATGTACTAACTCTATAAATTGCAGGAGGTTCTCACATTAAAGTGTTGCACAAAAACACAGAAGTTAAACGTGAATTGAGAGCAAAATAGCAAGGCTTTTTGCAAGCAGTTCATGTGTGCTTCAAGTGTGCAAACCTGAAGCTATATGAACCAGATTGAAGAACCAGCTCCATAAAGAGTTTTATGTGTCCTTATTTATTTTTAGTTCAATTGTAGTAGGTGTTTTCATATTGTACCTTTCAGCTTTATCTAGAAGCACTTGTTGCCCCGGAATTCCATAACTTGATTTATTTACCCAAACCTTAACCTTATTTATCCTGCGGTGCCCCGAAAGGTTTTCACCAACAGACCTGTGTTCATCTCTCAACTCACTTTCGCCTTAAGGTGCCCATGAGGTTTTTCACCAATAAGACTCTCTCATTTTTCATTTCTCTCAGCTCCCATCGCCTTACGGTGCCCGTGAGGGTTTTCACCAATAACACTTGGACCGGAGTGTTTTCCCTGATGTGAATCACCTCTTCTTGCTCGACTTGGAATTTTTTGGAGACTGATCATAAGGTCTTTCTTTGGACCGTAATGTGGGCTTTTGGATAGGGTTAGTAAGAAAGGGTATTAAAGGCTCAAAACAATTCGAATGGGTTTAAGATTACAACTTTCGAAATCAGATTTCTTACAACAACCACAACTTCTGCCCCAGTTTCTTGCTTGGGGACTTTTGGATTTTTATTTTGATGGGATCGAACCGTGAGGCTGCCTACGTATCCTTAAAAGGAATCAGGTCAAACGTAGTTCATGTTATAGAAATTACTTTGTTGTTGTGATTTTCCTTTCTTTTTCTTCCATTTTCTCTTTCTTTCTTCTCTTTTTTTCTTTTCTCTTTTGTTGTTGTTGTTTTTTTTCTTTCTTTTTCTTCCTTTTCTTTATTTTTCTTTTCTCTTTCTTTTATTTTCTTTCCTTTACTTATCTTTCACACTTGTGCTTCTGATCTTTGCTACTGATTCCAAAAGAGGGGTATGAAAGGAAATAAACAAGGCTCAAAGGGGTAATGAGGGATAAAGTGTTTATATAGCAGAACAAAATGCCTTCATCATTCCAATCTTCAAAACATGATAAGTACAAACAAATATAATTAAACCAAAGAAGATCGTATATAATATATCTTGACTGCATCAGAATTGATGGCCATTTCAACGCACTTTTCTTCTATATCTGTTAAATATAAAGCACCATTGGACAACACTCTCGTCACAATGAACAGCCCCTGCCAATTTGGGGCGAACTTTCCTTTGGCCTCAGCCTGATGTGGAAGAATATGTCTCAATACTTGCAGCCTACTTCGAACTTTTGAGGATGCACCTTCTTATTATATGTTCTTTCCATTCTCCGTTGATACAACTGGCGATGACACACTGCTGCCAATCTTTTCTCATCGATCAAACTCAATTGTTCCAAATGGGTCTTGACCCACCCATCATCATCAATTTCGGCTTCTGCGACAATTCGAAGGGATGGGATCTCCACTTCTGTGGGTATCACTGCTTCGGTTCCATACACCAACAAATAAGGAGTCACCCCTACTAAAGTACGAATAGTAGTGCGACATCCCAGTAATGCAAAATGCAGCTTTTTATGCCATTGTCGAGAACCATCCACCATTTTTCGGAGTAACTTCTTTATATTCTTGTTGGCCGCCTCAACTGCTCCGTTTGCCTTGGGACGGTAAGGGGTGGAATTGTGACTTGTAATCTTGAACTGCTGACATACCTCTTTCATCAGATGACTATTGAGATTAGCCCCATTGCCTATAATGATCACCTTTGGTATTCCAAACCGACAAATGATGTTTGAGTGCACAAAATAAACCACCGCTTTCTTGGTTACAGACTTGAACGTTTTTGCCTTAACCCACTTGGTGAAATAATCAATGGCCACCAAAATGAACCTATGCCCATTTGATGCTGCTGGCTCAATTGGCCCAATGACATCCATGCCCCACGCAACAAAAGGCCATGGTGCAGACATTGTGTGCAATTTCGATGGTGGGGAGTGAATCAAATATCCATGCACTTGACACTGATGACACTTGCGCACAAAACTGATACAATATCACTCCATAGTAAGCCAATAATAGCCTGCTCAGAAAATCTTCTTTGCCAACACGTACCAATTCATATGCGGTCCACAAACTCCCTAATGTACCTCTGTCATGATAGTTGTGGCCTGTCTGGCATCTATGCATCTTAACAGCCCAAGATCTGGAGTTCTCTTGTACAAGACTCCTCCACTGAAGAAAAATCCACTTGCCAACCGTCGAATTATTCTCTTTTGATCACCTATGGCCTGTACTGGATACACTCCCATTCTAATGTATTCTTTGACATCGTGGAACCACGGCTCACCATTAAGTTCTTCTTCCACCATATTACAGTAAGCATGCTGATCACAGACCTAAATCTGTAAAGGGTCCAGATAAGCCTTATCTAGATGATACAACATTGACACCAAAGTGGCCAAAGCATCGGCAACCTCATTATGAATCCTTCGAATGTGCTTGAACTCTATTGATTAAAACCGTTGACAAAGATCATGCAAAGATTGTTGGTATGGTATGAGCTTCAAATCTCGTGTTTCCTATTCCCCTTGAATCTGGTGTACTAGAAGGTCCGAGTTACCAATAACCAAGACTTCCTGGACACCCATGTCTGCAGCCAACCTCAAGCCCAAGATACATGCCTCATACTCGCCATGTTGTTAGTATAATAGAAACGAAGCTGAGCCGTAACATGGTAATGTTGCCCTATTTCAGAAATAAGTACCGCTCCTATCCCAACGCCTTCTAGGTTGGCAGCCCCATCAACAAAAAGTTTCCATCCTGGCTTTTCGACATGCTCCAACTCATGCACATGCATCACCTCTTCATCAGGGAAGTATGTCTTTAAAGTTTCATATTATTTATCTACCGGATTCTCAACCAAATGGTCGGTCAATGCCTGAGGTTTCATCGTAGTCCGGGTCACATAGACAATGTCAAATTCTGTGAGCAAGATCTGCCACTTTACGAGCCTCCCTATGGGCATAGGCTTCTGAAAGATATACTTCAATGGATCCAACCGAGAGATGAGGTAAGTAGTATACGATGACAAATAATGTTTCAACTTCTGTGCTACCTAAGTTTGGGCGCAACACATCCTCTCAAGCTGAGTATACTTAACCTCGTAAGATGTGAACTTCTTGCTGAGATAGTATATGGCCTACTCTTTCCTACCGGTGATGTCATGCTGACCCAACACACAACCAAACGAATTGTCCAAAATCGTCAAATACATAATCAAAGACCTCCCGGGATTTGGCGAGACCAACACCGGTGGGTTTGACAAATATCCCTTTATCTTATCAAATGTTTCTTGACACTCGTCTGTCCACTTAACCGCAACATCATTCTTCAACAGCTTGAAGATAGGCTCACACGTAGTTGTAAGCTGATCAATAAACCTGCTGATATAATTCAACCTCCCCAACAGACTCATCACCTCAGTCTTGTTCCTCGGAGGTGGAAATTGTTGGATGGCTTTGATCTTTTATGGGTCCACTTTAATACCTTAACGGCTGACTATAAATCCCAACAATTTTCCAGATAGAACATTGAAAGCGCACTTTGCAAGATTGAGCTTAAGATTGTACGTGCGAAGCCTTTGGAAGAACTTTCTCAGATCTCTGACGTGGTCAGTTTGTTTCCTGGACTTTATAATTGCATTATCCACATAAACCTCAATCTCCTTGTGTATCATATCGTGGAATATGGTTGTCATCGCCCTCATGTAAGTTGCCCCGGTATTTTTCAAACCAAATGGCATGACTCGATAGCACTACGTTCCCTATGGAGTGATGAATGCTGTCTTTTCTGCATCTTCCTCATCCATTATGATCTGGTTATAGCCCGCGTAACAATCAACAAAAGAACCAATCTCATGTTTGGCACAATTATCAATCAATATGTGGATGTTTGGCAGTAGGAAGTTATCCTTTGGACTCGCCTTGTTCAGAATACGGTAATCAACGCACACTCTGGTCTTACCATCCTTCTTTGGCACATGCACAATTGTGGCTAACCAGGTGGGATACCGTGTGACCCGAATGACTTTTGCTTCAAATTGCTTGGTGACATCTTCTTTGATTTTCACACTCATATCAGTTTTATATTTCCTCAGCTTCTGCTTGATAGGGGGAAAGTCGGGTCAGTGGGCAATTTGTGAACAACCAAGTCAGTTATCAGACCTGGCATATCATCATATGACCATGCAAAAACATCTTTGTATTCGAACAGTGCCTTAATTATCTCCTTTCTGAGCTGTGGTTCAAGGTGGACACTTATTTTAGTTTCTCGGGCATTATCTTGATCCCCTAAGTTGATTGCTTCTGTATCATTCAGGTTAGGTTTGGGTTTTTCTTCAAAATGGCTTAATTCTTTACCGATCTCTTCAAAGGCCTCATAATCATGACATTCCAATTCATCGTCACACTCAATTTCTTGTATTATTATTTCAGAATTAGATTGGCTTTTAAGACTGGGCCAAAGATTCCTCATGCATGTCATGTCACAGAAACCAGGATAAAAAGGACAGTACAAGAAAGAAAAGAAAAAAAACTATCAGGAATGAAAAAGAAGGGAACTTGCATTTCACTGAAATTTAAAGATAACAAGGTTTAACACATCCAAACGGACGGAGCATAGAATCTGAATTACAACCCTGGAAATAATCCAGATTAAACTGAAAGAAAAATCAAAGCCGACTACCAAGACTCCCTCCGAGTAGGAAGAGGGGTAGCTTCCCAATTGTTGATCTTTGCAATAGGCCCCACAAATTGCACATCCGCCTTGCTCGAACCTTCTCCAGCTTCTACCATATTCACATCATTTAACAACCTCTCGAACCCTTTATCCAAATCTCCATCAACATCGATCAATTAATTGGGAACCGTTGATACTGGGCGCTTTTTGGCACTAGGCTTGACAAATCATCTGGATAGCCGTGGGATGGGCTTTGGAAGGACCCCACACCCTCTGCTTCAACTTTCTAGCTTTTCTTACATCCACAGTTGTGGGCTTAAATCCCAAACCAAGAGTATCCAAGCTTTTGGGAAGAGACACTGGTTGTATGATGCCTTGCAGAGAAGCACCCAAACCCTTTCCAAGTACGAAACCATTCTTCAACATCTCAAAAGCCACCATGACTGATGCGGCTGCTACTTTTGGAATTGGAACACATTCCCCTTCTGGGATCTTTTCAACTGACACTGTATCAAAAACCTGGTAGACCTACGACCCCTTATCGTCTTCAACTTCGATGAAAGGTATAATGGCATCATTTTGAGCACACAAACTATCCTCGCCGTGCACCATAATTTCCTGTATGTCCCATTCAAATTTAACCATCCGGTACAGGGTAGACGGCACTGCCTTGGCGACATGAATCCAGGGTTGGCCTAGTAGAAGATTGAAAGAAACTGCCACATCTAGCACCTGGAACTCTATTGTAAATTCAACTGGCCCTATAGTCAGCTCCAGCACTATGTCCCTGACTGAATCTTTCCCTCCACCATCGAACCGCCAAACGCAAATACTATTCTTGTGAATTCTTTCATTTTCCACTTTCAATTTGTCCAGGGTAGAGAGAGGGAAAATGTTTGCGCTGGACCCATTATCAATTAGTACCCGGGTAACCACGAAATCTTCGCACTTCACCGTAATATAAAGGGCTCTATTATGCTCAGTACCCTCCATGGGCAATTCATCATCAGAAAAAGTGACTCTGTTTACCTCAAAAATCTTATTTTCTATCTTTTTCAGATGGTTTACAGAGATCTTTTCAGGAACGTGGGCCTCATTCAAGATTTTCATCAATGCCCGACGGTGCTCGTCCGAATGAATTAACAATGAGAGCAATGAGATTTGAGCAGGGGTTTTCCTCAATTGTTCTACAATAGAGTAGGCCTGCACTTTTATCTTCCTCAAGAACTCTTCTGCTTCCTCTTCGGTCACAGATTTCTTTTAACACTGGGTTATCTTTGGCGGTTTTGGCTTTTCTTAACTCCTCGGGGGCAAAGCATCTCCCCGAGCGAGTCAGACCATGGGTCTCACAAACTTCTTCTTTAACCTCTTTCCCTTTGTAAATCACTGTCATTCGGCCATAATTCCAAGGGACGGCCTTGTTGTTGACTATTGGTAGTTGAGTTACTGGTTTGATGATGACTGACTCTGTACGAGCACCTTCCACAACCACAATAGGCTTGTTCACTACCCCTGGTACTACCACTTTTGCTTTTCCCTATTTCACTGCAACCCCACTTGAGGACTCCTTTTCAACTAACACAATTGGTTTACTGTCTGTTTCTTTCAACCTGATCAACGACTCCCCACTTGTTAACTTTTTACTCGGCCTGACTTCACTGGATCAGATCATCATTACAGTCTATGATGGCTTCCTAGGCTCTCATCCTTTATGCATTATCTCAATCATATTTGACTCATAATGGACCGACAACAGATTGTGGTTGATATTGGGCGCTTTCGGGGCTTGAACCTCGATCCGATGGGTATCAGTGAGCTCTTGAATAGCTGTTTTCAATTTCTAGCATTTCTCTGTGTCATGCCCCGGAGCCTCGGAACAATATTCACAACTCACCGAATGGTCAAGATTTCTTGGAGGGGTATTTAGAAGCTTAGGCTCAATCGAATTCAACATACCGAACTTTCTCAACCTGTGGAATAGAGTGGTATATGATTTTCCCAATGGAGTGAAAGTCTTTTGCTTCTGCAACCTCTTATTATTAAAGGCTTGGTTTGGTCGGAAACCTATTCCAGGGGGATTTCTGTAGGCTCTTAGAGGTGGATATGTATTTTGTGGAGCTGAGTGTCACACCTCCTTTCGGCGCTACCCCACCCCGCGAAGGGCGTGGTAGAAGGAGTTTTTCCAATTAAAGGACAATCGAAACGGGATTTATTTATTTAATTCAGAGTCGCCACTTGGGAGATTTATGGTGTCCCAAGTCGCCGGTTGAATCCCGAATCGAGGAAAGGTTTGACTCTATTTAACGGTCCGCGAACCAGAAATCCGG
>MU706721.1:17507-41675 GCA_026770625.1 Nicotiana glauca
CAAAGATCCGGCCTCAAGTCTTCCAGACTAGCCCAATATATACTCACAGAGATCACGTCTCGCCCCTCGATTGGGTATTTACAAGCCCTCAAGGCACATCAAATTCTGAACGATCATGCACTCGTTCGAACACGTGGAAGGAATTTCAAGAGTTTCTTTTCAAGCTGAATCAAAGACGCATGATAAGAATTCAAGAATGTGAAGTTTTCCCAAAGGTTCTGCAGCCTCTCGAGGATAAATACAGACGTCTCCGTACCGATCCGCGAGACTAACCTGCTCATGACTCGTGAGACTTAGTAACCTAGGCTCTGATACCAACTTGTCATGACCCAATTTCCATACCCGGTCGTGATAGCGCCTCTCGTGAAGACAAGGCCAGCCAACTAACCCAAATCCTCTATTTAACAATTACTAAACATAAATGAATAGAAGTACAACTTGATGGCATTAAAAACTACTAATTACAACCCAACACAATCCGACCGGGGTATCACAAGTCACGAGCATCTAAAGAAGACTGAACACCACTACAGGGCCAATAATATATACAAAATAAAATCTTGAGTTCAAAAGATAAAGTCTGATGTTGCGAACGCTGGCGGTCACCTTGCTCAGCTACAATAGTAATACCTTCAATCTGCTATTAACCCGTTACCGAGTGAACAATACCTGCAACTGCATGCGAGGTGCAGGGAGTAAAGTAAGTACTCCAACTCAGTAAGTAATAAGAGTAAATAATAACTGAGCAGCAGAAATCACGTAAGGCACTCCATCATGCTATAAAGAATATTGCAATCCTTTGAGAAATCAGTAAAATCGTGAAATCCTTTAGAAATATCTGGGATCAGTTAAAACCTCTTTTGAAAATATCTGGGCTCAGTTAAAATATCCCGTGGCATCAATTAATTCCTGGTCAATCATTGTTACCTGACCGGTCAGTCATTATTACCTGGCCAATTACAACATACAGTATCATTATTACCATTGTTTCAAGTCACATCATATAGTGTCATTGTTACCACTGTTTCAAGTCACATCATACAGTGTCATTGTTACCACTGTTTCGAAATCACTGCTGCGACGCGTAACCCGATCCATGCTCAGTCCAGAAATCAACATAAGCCCCTTGGGCATTTGTAAAACAGTAGTTCTCAACCCGAAATATAATTTAAAATATCATTTGAGTTTTCAAAACTTAGAAGTATGGCCGAGTTTGCAAAACAGTATATAAAACCTTGGACTGAAACCAAATGATATGCAAGATATGCTAAAACAATAATATCAATCCCCGAAGGATTCACATAGTTGGCATGAAGCCCCAAACATGGCAATCAACCCAAATTATAATGATAGCAAGTAGTTTCAGTCAAATATGCGGTAAAAATCAACAATCGGGACAGAACAAGTCACAATCTCCAATGGTGCTCTACCCCACGCTCATGTCCGGCGTGCAAGTCACCTCAATACAGCACTATGATGTGCAAATCCGGGGTTTCAACCCTCAGGATATCATTTACAAGTATTACTCACCTCGAACCGGTGAAATCTTTAGCTCGCGACGCCCTTTCCAATCAAATCGGCCTCCACGCGCGTCAAATCTATCCAAAATCAGAGCAAATAATTCACAATATGCTAAGGGAATAATACCCAATCGAAAACAATCGAAAAATATCAAGAATCTCGAAATTAGCAAAACCCGAGCCCCGGGCCCACTTCTTGAAAAATCAAAAAATTAACAACACCGGATTTCTTATCTCGTCACGAGTCCGTACATATCAAGAACACCCAAATCGGACCATAAATGGCCCCTCGAATCCCAAATTTAGAATTTCAATTTCAAGCCCTAATTTCTTACAATTTGGCTATATTTTCATGAATTTCAAGGACGATTCTTCAATAAAATCATATTTTCAGTCCAAGAGTTCATACCTAGTCAAAGCCCTTGAAACCCTCTTCAAAATCCCCCAAAAACTCTCCATGTCTGAAGGAAAATATGTGACTCTATCAAAATTTCGCGGAGATGGACTTAAATGCTTCTGCCCAGTCACTTTCGCTTTTGCGACTTTTCTTCTGCATCTGCGGATCCTCAATAAAGGACTACGACCGCTTCTGCGGTCCCCCACCGTATATGCTGTCCTCGCTTCTGCGGATAAACGTCCGCTTCTGCGAATTCCCTCATTTCGCCCAGGACCGCTTATGTGGTCTATTTTTCACAAAAGCAAAACCGCTTCTGCGGTCCAAGCGTCCGCTTCTACGGAACCTGCCTCCAGGACCATTTTCTCACCTGCGACTTCTCCTTCGCTTCTGCGGTCCTATTTCCGCAGAAGCGAAAATACCAGATACCAGCAGACCAGGATTTTCACAACTCCAAAAATTCATCGCGATGGCCATCCGGAATCACCCCGAGGCCCTCGGGACCTGAACCAAAAATACCAATATATCCTATAACGTTATTCAAACTTTTTCCAATCATAAAATCACATCCAACAACACTAAAACCATTAAATTACATCGGATTCAAGCCTAAGTTTCTTCAAAACTTCTGAAATGCGCAATCGATCAAAAACCCGACCAAACGATGTCCGAATGACCTGAAAATTTGCACACATATCCAAAATCATCCAACGAAGCTACATCAACTCTCGAAATTCTATTTTGACCCTCGGATCAAAATCTCACCCATCAACTGGAATTCGCCAAAATACTAACTTCACCAATTCAAGTCTAATTCTACACCGGACCTTCAAAATCACTTCCGGCCACGCTCCTAAGTCACAAATCATCCCCCGAAGCTAACCGAATCACCAAAAATCACATCCGAACTCTCCTACGCATAAGCCAACGTCCGGTTGACTTTTCCAACTTAAGCCTTCCTTAAAGAGACAAAGTGTCTTGTTTCTTATCAAAACCAGTCCAAATCAACTCTAACACACCATATACCGATAACGAAACATGCAGAAATATAAAATGAGGGAAACGAAGTAGTGACACATGAGACGACGGGTCGGGTCGTCACATGATATATCGAATTTAAATATTTATTTTACTTTTATTACTTAAGATATTGGGACTTTTTAATTAATTAATAAATTACATGCTTATTGGTCCATATGATAATCTTCGAGGTGAAGCTATATTATTAGCTTGTTATTTATAAAATAAAACTCTTTATGAGTTGTGAAAAGATTATCTTCTTAACCTGAAATTTTCGAAAATATGGGGGACTGTGATGTCCAGAGTTTTATAGCATGATCCTAAGAAAGGAAAAGGTGATAAAATTTATTGATTAATGTTATAATAAAGCCTTATAAAATTGAGATTTTTGTGGCAAAAATTTGTATTGAAAGATAAAAAATATGTTGTATTCCATGCTTTGAAAAGTTGTGTTGCTTCAGATCTCTTAGTCATTTGGGTGAAGAAATTATTTAATTGTGACTAGTCTCCTACTGATTTGAGATATTTATGTAGAAGTTAAAGTTGCTTCTATATTTAGAAAATTTATTTTGGTGCTTGACTATAGAAGATACATAAAGAAAATAAATTTTCATGTATTGAAAGATGTTTCAAAAGGCACTGGTACAGAAGTCAAGTTTTGTTTCATTTGAGACGATTTTATGCCTTATTTGAGAAATACTATGAGTTAATATTTTGTATGTGAATCTTCCACTGTATTAGAAGGATACAGTGATGATATTGGATCTCTAATTCAGATGAGAAAAAAACTAGCTAGTTGTTGTGTGATCACCTTTTGGTGGTTGTTACGATATTGGAATTTTCTGGCAATGAGGTTGATTAAGCAACCTCTTGGAGAGTTAAACCAACAATAATTATATCGATGAATTGTGGTTGCCAAGGCGCAATAGCCATTGTAATAAAATAAATCTTTCAAAGAGAAAGATTAAATACATTCTCTAGAGACATAATGTGATATAGCAAGAGATGAATTTTTTATACATATTATGTGTAGTCAAAAGAGGATTTGGCCGATCCTTTGACTTATAAGTGAAACATCGAGGGGTTGAGACTTTTGCCAATTTGAGATGTTTCAACAATGATGGTAACCCAACCTATGTGATTGGAGATCCCATGAAGTAGGTTCATATGGGTAATAACAAGTCATTAGTTGATCAAATATGCATAATCAAATTATGTCTCTTCCTATGGTGTGTGCGTGTGTGCAAGACTGCAAGGAATGTGAGGCTGAGTTATTAAACTCTTAATCCAATAATCCATAGCCTATTGTTGGTGGTGTATTGTGCTGCAGAATACACTTGATGGATGGACCTATATGAGTGTGGAGTGGGGCCGCTCCTATGAAATTTGTGGCAAAATTTCTAGAGCACTCATGAAAACCAGGCGCGTGCATGGCCTATTAGCGCAAAACCGTGATAAATAACAAAGTGTGTATGGGTGTAATGTGATATATAAGACACTAAACTTACAAAAGAATTCTTGGTTCATAGAAGTTTTAAACTTCACCAATTTTTCTGTAAGTTTAATCTTATTTTATCTAGGTCTGGTTCATAGTCCAAGAGACACCAGATTCGATGCATTATGCTCATTTGTGAAAACCCAGTGAAACTTTTTATTTTATTCTATGACTTAATATTCTTTTTGAGTTATGTGGGGGATTGTTGAAAAATAATTTGATAACTCAAAAAAAATATTCAAATTGATGTCTAGGTTCATTCTTTTGATAATATGTTAATGAGCCTTTATTATAATAATATTTTAAATATATTTGTAACTGAAAATTAGTTTAATTTTGACTACCTTAAATGGCTATCAAAAATACTTTGAAGATAAGAAATTTGTTCTGTGATAACGGTTTTAGCTTAATACATTTAAAGTTATGTAACGTCTGTTTCTTAATTTTGAAAACGCTTTTGTCATTAACTTTAATATGCAATATTTTATTCTTGAAAATCAGATATCCATAGTAGTTTTGGACTATATATAAAGATTCCTTTGTTATCATTTTGGTGGTAATAGAAAGGGTGACAAAAAGTAAAAGCTTTTCTTGTTCTTTCTTTTGTGCTAGGTTTCTCTTTAATTCAATCTTTGTTGTTTCTGCTTATAATTCATACTAAAAGAGCTTGTTGAATCCTGGGGGATACACCTAATTTATTTATTACGGTGTGGGCAAAATATCCTTAAGGACAGTGTCTTTGACACGCCTCAAGCTAAATCGTTTATTCTCCATATTCATCAAATTTTTCCAACAGGTTTCACGTATTAATTTTGATGATAACAAACCAATATAAATCAAAGAACATTTACTTGTGGCAATCTTATTTTTGTACAAGTTTATTCAAGAAAGAAGATACTTGTAAAGATCCAAACAAATATGGGAAAGAGAATATCATGTGAAGAATTTTCAAGAAAGATTATTTTCAAAGATTTAATCTCCAAGCGTCATAAAAGGAATAATATTTGAAAGTGAAAATTCAAATATTAAATGGCTTACTACAATATTAGAAGAAGAATCTATGGAAATTATGGATGGAAAGTTCTTCAACATCTTGAAAGGAAAGTTGCTAAAATCATGGAGAAGATCTATTATTTTGTCGAAGGAAGATACTATATAGAAGAAATATTACAAGGCAAGAAAGAATATATTTCTTATGGAAAGAAAATATATTATGAGTATAGTATTGTGACGACCCAAAGGGTCATCACCTGTTTTCTCTTTTATTCCGTGCTTCCGAGGCCTTGAAAACCTCATTTTTGCTTGCCTCAATTTGCGTGCGCAGTCCGGGCGCGTAGCCGGAAAGCTTATATGTTAAATTCTGTGAAAATTTTTAAAATGATTAAAGTTGACTTTGGTCAATATTTTTGGTAAACGGACCCGGGCCCATGATTTGACGGTCCTGGAGGGTCCGCAGAAAAATATGGAACTCGGGCATATGCCCGGAGTCGAAATTCGAGGTCTAGAGCCCGAGAAAAGATTTTTTCTATGAAATTGTTTTCTGAAATTATTAAGAAAAATAGAAATGAAAATTGATTAAAAGACTGTGGTATCGAGCTCGTATTTTGGTTCCGATGCCCGATACAAGTCTTATATATGGTTTAAGCGCTTTCTGCGAAATTTGGTCGAAATCAGACGTCATTTGACGTATTTCGGACCTAAATATCTAAAATTTGAAGTTTATGGAATTTGATGGAAAAGGTGATAATTTTGAGGTTTGACTCCTCGTTTATGATGTTATTTTGGCGATTTGATCGCACAGTTAAGTTCGTAGGATGTTGTTAAGTTAGTGTGTATGATTGGTTAGGAGCCCCGAGGGCTCAGGAGTGTTTTCGGAGGTGTTCGGTGTGTTCTAAACTTAGGAAAAAGGATCAGATTTTTGCTGCAATTTTTGCACATGCTTTTGCTCTTCGTGATCGCAGCCTTTGGCTCGCGTTCGCACTGCCTTGTGACTTCCTTCATCGCGATCGCGATATACTCCTCGCGTTCGCATAGCATTAGTTGACCCTTGGGAAAAATTTCCTCTTCGCGTTCGCATTTAAGCATCTGCGAACGCACAACATTTCATTTTCCTTCACTGCGTTCGCATGACTCTAACGCGGTCGCATATAACAAATTTCAGGACCCAGTAATTAACTCTACGCGTACGCATTCCCCCAATCGCGAAAGCGATGCACCCAGCCTCACCTTCATCGCGAATACGACCCCAGTGTCGCGAACGCATAGAGTAAAAATCCCCCAGTAATTTTTATTAAAAACAGAACAGTACATACGGGTTTTTACTCAAATTTCACACGAGCTCTCTTCTCCCCCAAGCTTTAGGAAGCCATTGAAGCCTACATTCTTCAAGACCACTTGGGTAAGTAATTCCCCACTTATTTCCTTCACTTTTCCTTCATTAATTAGTAAGTTTTTAAGCCTAAATCATATAATCTAGGGTTGAAATTGGGAGAAAAGGTTAGAGCTAGGGTTTTTCAATTTTCTTTGATTTAGACCTCGTTTTGGGGTCGAATTTGAAAACAAATTGTATATCCGGGCTCGTGAGGGAATGGGTGACATGGAATTGGTTCGAACCTCGGGTTTTGACCAAGCGGGCCCGTGATCGATTTTGGAATTTTTGGGAAGAAAGCTTAGAAATTCATATTTAGGCATTGGGTTTAGTTTGTTTAGCTATTATTAATATTATAAAGTCATTATTTCATAGATTTGACTGAGTTGGAGCCGAATTTGAGGGGTAAAGCTATACTAGAGGCTTGAGTAATTTTGGAGCATTTGAGGTAAGTGTTTGATCTAACTTTGGCTTGAGGGAATAGGATTAGAGTATTATTTGCTAATTGCTAAATGTTGAGTACGGTGTATAGGTATGGTGACGAGTATCTATACTCCGGTGTCTAGCATGACCGTGGGTCCTTATTTGTGCTTAATTGGAATTCCGTAGTGACTTTTCCTTGTTTAATGGATGGTTTCTATATGATATGAAGAGAATGAGAAAGAAATATGATTTGTAAACTCCTTGGAGCATTGGCTCAATCTTTGACTTGATTATAAAGTAAGGAATGAACGTAGTAGAAAGAGATGTGATTATTCCATTGCCGGGACGTGTAAGTTATGGTTGTTGCTCCCTTACCGGGAAATTTAACTGCTTAGTCGTATTCTCCCTTGCCGGGAAACTATTATATGTTATGAAATGGTATCGTGTGGCACGCCGACCACTTATATATTATGAAATAGGATCGTATGGCACGCCGACCACTTACATATGCTGAAATGGGATCGTGTGGCACGCCGACCACTTATATATGCTGAAATGGGATCGTGTGGCACGCCGACCACTTATATATGCTGAAATGGGATCGTGTGGCACGCCGACCACTTATATATTATGAAATGGGATTGTGTGGCACGTCGACCACTTATATATGCTGAAATGGGATCGTGTGCCACGCCGACCACTTATATATTATGAAATGGGATTGTATGGCACGCCGACCACTTATATATGCTGAAATGGGATCGTGTGGCACGCCGACCACTTATATAGATTATGAGAGCTGATGTAGTTTCGTATTTACTTCTGATAAGTTATTTTCATCTGTATTTCCCCTACGCATGTCCCCTCCCCATTTTAATTGGTATTTTTCTGCTGTTATTTCGTTGCACTTGTATATATATCTGCACAGGTTGTTTTTGGTAGGTCTTTTAGCCTCGTCACTACTTCGTCGGGATTAGTCCAGGCACTTACCAGCACATGGGGTCGGTTGTACTGATGCTACACTCTATACATCTTTTTGCACAGATCCAGGAGCAACTTTTGGACCTCAGCAGTAGGATTGATCGGGAGCTGACTTCAGTCTATGGACTTTCGAGGTAGCCTAGCTGACATCCGCATGCCGGAGTCTCTTCCATGTTATTAGTTTGTTTTTCTTGTATCGAGACAAATATTGATGTACTTATATTCAGACTTATTTTTAGCACTTTGTAGTAGTTCGTGAGTTAGTGACACCGGATCTGGGTAGAGTTGTACTTAAGCTTCTGCATTTTGGTTTTCAGTTATCTATGCTTTTAAGACTTCCGCTTTTATTTAAATGACTCGATTTATTTATATTGTCGAGGTGTCATCAGGGAATATTTAAAATGTTTGGCTTGCCTAGCTCCGATAATAGGCACCATCATGACTTCCGATGGTGGAAAATCCGGGTCGTGGCAAGTATATTCTTTATTATAGAAAGAGATTATTTTTCAAGATCAAGAAATGAGTCAAAGATATATTGAGATCTATCAAAAAGGAAATATTTTATTGAAAGAAGATAGTATGGTTCATTTTAGGGAGCAAATCTTTTACACCAATCAAAGAAGTCTATTAAGAAAAGGAAAGAGGGATTCTACGGAAGGAACACTATATAAAAGAATATTGGAGGGTGCATATGTCAAGCCACAAAGATATGATCAGTACCTGCTCAAAAGGAAATTATGTAACAAATAAAGTTCCAATGTCAAATTGTCCACAAGGAAATAAATGGCATCAGCATGTACTCCACAAAATCTTTTGTGAGTAATTACAAGAAAGTTGCAAGTGTCATGGACGCACACTCAGAAGGCAAGAAGTACAAAGTGTCCAAGTTCAAAGGACATTTTCAAATACCGCCATGGCAATTCATGGAAGCAAATAAAATTAGAAAAGGACATGATCAAGACAAAATATGGAGTATCAATTGACAAAGACTACTATCGGTAACCAAGGAAGGATTCAATCAATAAACGAAAACAAATATTCTTGAAGAACCATTTACAATGATCAAGAGAATCATTTCTAAATATCCTTGGGTTATGCAATAGCCAGAAGATATTGTAAGGCTATAAAAAGGAGATCTACAAAGTAAGAAAGTATGTAGCCTTCTATACAATTGTCTATCCAACTATAAGTTTTTTATTCTACTCTTAACAAGCATTGTAATTCACTTTAGTAGATTTACTGTGTACACAAAAGAGAGAAGAGAGACAGAAAAATTGGAGAGGCAATGTGTCCGGAGAGGTTGTGTCATTGTTCTTTTCTTTGGTGAGCGAGTGAAAACCAAACGGTCGTTGTTGGTGAGCGAGTGAAAACCAACCCTGTAAATGTTAATGGTGAACGTTGAAAATCACACAAGCTGTACTCAACACACAAATTACAAAGAGCTCAAGAGATAACATCCTTGCAACCCAAGGAGACTGTATTAGGATACCATATTGGTTCCGAACCAGTATAAAATTTCTGGTGTCATTTACTTTATCGCTCTTATACTATATTCTGTTTCTTTACTGCTTATTGTGATTAACACTTGTTTAAATTGAAAGGACTAACAGTTTTGTGCAGGCTGTCTCCGCATAAGTCGACTAGGTCTGAAGAGTAGTCGACTAGAAATTTAAAAAGGCTACAATTCACCCCCTCTCTCTTGTACTTTCAATTACCAACTTGAAAATCTCTCCAAGAATCGCCTCCCACCGAGCTTCCAAAATAAAATTTGTGTTATGAACTCAAACCCCCATTTTTGAAATTTAACACTGCTGCCCAGTTATCCTTCATCGTGAACGCGACCATCTTCCTGTGTTCGCGTAGCACAAAACAATATGCCCTGCTAACTTACCTTACACGAATGCAGAGAATTCCATGCGAACACGAACCACTGCTTCCTCAAACCTACGTGATCGTGGCCATCTTCACGCGATCACGAAGAACAAGCGCGTGACCCCAACTTCTGCCTCATATACCCTACGGGAGCGCGACCTTAGCCATGCATTCTCGAATAACAGCATCCCACAACTACACGATTATAGCCTCTTTATCGCGAACGTGTAGAACAAAGTCCTCCACTACTCAGATAAGCCTACACGATCACGGACATTCCCATATGATCGGGTATAAGTAAACCAGATCAGAGACATCAGAAAACTTTACCCCATCCCCAAGTCCAAAAATTGATCAATTAACCATTCGAAACTCACCCGAGGCCACCGGGACCTCAATCAAACATACCATCAAGTCCTAAAACATCATACGAACTTAGTCAAGCCCTCAAATTACAACAAACAATGCTAAAACCACGAATTGCGCATAGATTCAAGCCTAATGAACTTTTGAACTTCCAACTTCTACATTCGATGCTGAAACCTATCAAACCACGTCCGATTAACCTCAAATTTTGCACACAAGTCAAAAATGATACCACATACCTACTCCAACTCCCCAAACCCCAATCCGATCTCGTTAACCATAAAGTACACTCTCAGTCAAACTTATAAATTTCCACCTTTCGCCATTTCAAGCCTAATTCCATTACGGACCTCCAAATTACAATCTGGACACACTCCTAAATCAAAAATCACTCAACAGAGCTCACGGAACCATCAAAACTCCACTCCGGAGTTATTTACACATAAGTCAATATTCGGGCAACCTTTTCAACTTAAGCTTTCAACTGTCGGACTAAGTACCTCAACTCATCCCAAAACCTCTTCGGACTCGAACCAACTACCTCGACAAGTCACATAACAACCGTAAAGCATAAAATGAGTAGTAAATAGGGGAGCATGGATACAGCTCTCAAAACGACCAGCCAGTTCATTACATCCTTCCCTTTTTAAATAAATATTCATCCTTAAATGGGTCTAAAAATGTACTTGAAGTCTGAAATAGGTATAGATATCTGCTTCACATCTACCGCTCGGTATCCCAAGTAGCCTCCTCAATTGGATGATCTCTCCACTGCACCTTATTGAAGCTATGTCCTTTGACCTCAGCTTCCGAATGTGCCAACCCAAAATGGCTATTGGCTCTACATCATACGTCAAATCACCATCTAACTGAACCATGCTGAAATCCAAAACATGAGACGGATCGTTGACATATTTACGGAGCATAGGAACATGAAATACTAGATGCACAATCAACAAACTAGGTGGCAAGGTAAGCTTGTAAGCCACCTTTCCATTCCTTTAAAGAACCTCAAATAGCCAAATATACTGAGGGCTCAACTTTTCCTTATTCCCGAACCTCATAACACCCTTCATGGGTGAAACTTTAAGCAGTACCTTCTCCTCAACCATGAAAGCAACATCATGAACCTTCCTATCGACGTAGTCTTCTGTCTAGACTGCATCGTGCAAAGGTGATCCTGAATCAATTTAACCTTGTCCAAAGCATTCTTAACCAAGTCAGTAACCAATAGCCTAGCTTTACCTGGCTCAAACAAACCCACTAGAGATTGACACTGTCTTCTATACAAAGCCTCATACGGAGAGATTTGAATGCTTGACTGTTATTGTGATGTAAACTGCATGCCCCAATTTGAAATGATGGATAGTGGCACACCGTGAGGGCAAACAATCTCATGGATGTAAATCTCACCCAACCTCTCTGAAGAATAAGTAGTCCCAACTGGAATAAAGTACACGGACTTAGTCAACTGATCCACAATCACCCAAATAGCATCAAACTTCCTCGAAGTCCGTGGGAGCCAAACTACAAAATCCATGGTGATCCGCTCACATTCCCACTATAGAATCTCTAGCCTCTAAAGCAATCCACCCAGTCTCTGATGCTCATACTTTATCTGCTAACAGTTAAGGCACCGAGCTACAAACCCCAATATATCCTTCTTCGTTCTTCTCAACCAATAGTGCTACCTCAAGTCCTGTTACATCTTAACGGAACCTGGATGAATGAAATACCGAGAACTGTGGGCCTCCTCAAGAATCATCTCACATAGCCTATCTACATTGGGCACACATACCCGGCCTTGCATCCTCAACACCCTATTATCCCCATTAGTAACATCTTTAGCATCACTCTGCTGAATTGTGTCCTTAAGGACAAGCAAATGAGGATCATCATACTGGCGCTCTCTGATGCGATCAAATAAGGAAGACGGAGAAACCACACAAGCCAGAACCAGACTAGGCTCCGAAATATCTATTCTCACGAACTGGTTGGCGAAGGCCTGAACATCAACTGCAAGTTGTCTCTCACCAGCAAGAATGAATGCAAGACTACCCATACTCAATGCCTTCCTGCTCAAGACATCGGCCACCACATTTGCCTTCCCGGGATGATACAGAATAGTAATATCATAGTTTTTTAGTAGCTCCAACCATCTCCTCTGCCTCAAATTTAGATCATTTTTATTTGAACAATTGCTGGAGACTCCGGTGATATGTAAATACCTCACAAGACACGCCATAGAGATAGTGCCTCCAAATCTTCAATGCATGAACAATATCATCCAACTCCAAATTATGAACAAGGTAGTTTTTCTCATAAGGCTTCAACTGGCACAAAGCATAAGCAATCACTCTATCCTCCTGCATCAAGACGCACCCAATTCCAATCCGAGAAGCATCACAATACACTATATAAGAGCTTGAAGCTGAAGCCACAACTAGAACTAGAGTTGTGGTCAAGGCAGTCTTGAGCTTCTAAAAGCTCTCCTCACACTCATCTGGCCACCTAAAAAGAGCACCCTTCTAGGTTAATTTAGTCAAGGGTGATGCAATAGATGAGAAACCCTCCACGAAGCGACGATAATAACCGGCCAAACCGAGAAAGCTTCGAATCTTCGTAGCTGGGGACGGTCTGGGCCAACTCTAAACCGCCTCTATCTTCTTTGGATCCACCTAAATCCCTTCACTAGATACCACGTGCCCCGAGAACGTCACTGAACTAAGCCAAAACTCACACTTGGAGAACTTGGCATAAAATTTCTCCTCCCTCAACTGCTACAATCCTCAAATACTGGACATGTTGCTCCTGTCTAGGAGAGTACACCAGGATATCATTAATGAATACTATGACAAACGAGTCGAGATAAGGATGAAATACACTATTCATTTGAAGCATGAATGTTCCTGGGGTGTTGATCAGCCCAAAAGACATCACTAGGAACTTATAATGACCATAACTGGTCCTGAATGTTGTCTTTGGAATATCCGAGTCCCGAATCTTCAACTCGTGATACCCATACCTCAAATCAATCATAGAGAACACCCTCGCTCCCTGGAGCTGGTCAAATAGATCATCAATATGTGAAAAAATATATTTGTTCTTGATTGTAACTTTGTTCAACTGCCTATAATCGATGCACATATGCATAATACCACCCTTTTTCTTCACAAACAGAACTGATGCACCCCAAGGCGACATACTAGGCCTAATAAACCCCTTATCAAGAAGTTCCTAAAGCTGCTCTTTTAATTTCTTCAACTCAGCTGGTTCCATACGATACGAAGGAATAGAAATAGGCTGAGTCTCTGGCACAAAGTCAATACCAAAGTCAATATCCCTGTCAGGCGACATGCCCGACAGGTCTGCAAAAAACACATCTAAAAAATCTCACACCGCTAGAACAGAATCAATAGTAGAAGTATCAGCACCAACATCCCTCACAAAGTCCAAATACGACAAACATCCCTTCCCAACCATCCGTTAGGCCTTCAAATATGAAATCACTCTGCTGGGAACATAATTTAGAGAACCTCTCTGTTCGATCCTTGCAACCCCGGCATCGCCAACATCACGGTCTTAGCATGACAATCCAGCATAGCATGACATGAAGACAACTAATCCATACCCGAGGTCACGTCGAAATCAACCATACTAAGCAATAAGAGATCAACTCTAGTCTCCAATCCTCAATAGTCACTACACATGACTGATATACAGGATCCATAACAATAGTATTGCCCACTGGCATGGATACATGAACATATGAAACCAAGGACTCATGGGGCATATCCAGATAATGAGCAAAATACGATGATACATACGAATAAGTGGAACCGGGATCAAGTAATACAAAAACATCCCTATGGCATATTGAGATAATACTTGTGATCACTGCATTTGTAGCACCATTATCTGATCTGGTAGGAATAACATAGGATTGGGCCTGACCGCCACCTAATCGGCCTCCCCCTCTAAGGCGACCTCTAGCTGCATGAGCCCCACCCTGGACTGGCTGAGCAAGTGGTGAAATGACTAGTGTAGAAGTTGCACCCTGACTCCTCTGCTGCACTGGATCTCCCAGGTGACGAGGACACTACCTCCATATATGCCCAAACTCCCCGAACTCAAAGCAAATCCCCGGTGATAGTGGTAGGAAATAAAGAGGGCCCCGAGTATTAGGATAACTGCTAGAAGGACCTGCCATAGATGAACCCTGAACCGATAGAGCGCGGGACAAACTCTAAGCTGGAAGGGCATTGAGAGATGACTGATCCTGACGAGCACTGTATGAACCATGATTAGATGATACACCTGTCACGACCCAGATTTCCCGCTGTAGGATATCATGACGATACCTAGTATCTAAGACTAGGTAAGCCTACTAACATGCGGTATAATTAAAATAACAATAGATACTCTAAAAACTCAACAACTCAGTAGATATAGAAATTCTCAAAACCCGATGAAATATAAGTCACGAGCTCTAAGAATTTATTCTGAATATCTTTATACATCAGAGTCTAACGAAGATAAGGGAAATAACATAATAAAGATAGAGAGGGACCTGCAGAAGCTTACAGATATACCTTGAAGTCTCAGCGTACGACTAGCTCACTGATACCTGGTATGGTAGGAAGTACCTGGATCTGCACAAAAAGATGTGTAAAAGTGTATCATGAGTACACCACAGCGGTACCCAGTAAGTGCCAAGCCTAACCTCGGTAGAGTAGTGACGAGGTTAGGTTAGGACCCTACTGAAAATAATAAGGAACACAGCAAAATATATAATAATAAAATGACAATGGAAATGAAACACATAAGGGGTATGCCACAATCTAGCTACATAGAAATAAGGGCAATAACACACCACGGAAGAAAACTAGGAATTTCCATAGTAAAAAGAACAAACATTTCAAAGACAAGTACACCAAAGAGAATTTTTAACAGGGCAACTCCCAGGGCACCGCCTTGTAGTCCAAAATCGTAAATAAACAATCAATGGAAACATATCAACAAGGACACTCCCAAGGTACCGTCTCGTAATCCCAAATCGTACATATTTTCATAATATTTCTTTATATCACCGCGGGAGTCTTCATATTTAGTTTTAAAAATTATTTTTTCGAAATAGCATCCCGCGTTTTAGCCCCCCTTTTCACACCACATGGCTTCTAATATTCCTCTACTAGCCACACGTATCAAGTGCATCTTATCTCACCACATGCGTTTTAACACCCATACTTTATACCACCTCATGCGTATCAATATCACAATTCGCACTTCAAGTGCCCAAATATTTCAACTTGCCAAATAAATCAACAATAATATTATTTTTCACAATAAAGAGCTCACGGCTCATACACGAAGGAAACAAAATTCTCAACAAAATATTCGGGAGTAAACAACTCAATAGAATAATATTTAACAATTTAACACTTTTAGTTCAATATAATTTACGTCCTTTATATTTTCTAATACCAATTTCAATAATCGATACTTCATAATTAACAACTCAATTAAGGAATTCAATTTTCAAATAATGAGCACAGAATAAAAGGGAATAAAACTTCAACTAAACAGGTAAAAAAATTAGCAGGAAAACAATAAGGCAAGTATGACATGTGAAAATAGAATAACGATGATGAATATAACATGATAAAATAAATTAATTAATATGTGACAGAGATCTATACAATTTAAAGCTAGAATTTTTCATGTTTAGTCCGTGTACACATTTGTCACCTTGCATATACGGCTTTCAACACATCACAATTATCATAACAATACAAATCCTTTGGGAGATTTTTCCCATACCAGGTTAGACGAGTCACTTACCTCAAACCACGCTATTTCAATCCAATAGTAGACCTTTTCCTCGATTATCCAACTCTAAATGGCTCGAATGTAGCCAAAATAATTCGATACAGTCAACACAATTTATAGGAATCAATTCCATAAGAAAATACTATATTTTCCAATAAAAATCCAAAATTCAACCCAAAAATCGACAATGGGGCTTACGTCTCGGAACCCGACCAAAGTTACAAAATATGAACGCTCATTCAACTACGAGTCTAACCGTACCAAAATTACTAAATTACAAGAACAATTCGGCCCTCAAATCCTCAATCTAACCAAGAAGGTTGTTTTAAAAAATTTTTAACTAAAAACATCAATTAAATGCTAAAAATAGCAATAGATTCAGGTAATTTGACCAAAATTGAGTTAAGAACACTTACCCCGATGTTTTCCTAGAAAATCTCCCGAAAATCGCCTCTCTCCGAGCTCCAAGTCGTTAAAAATGGAAAATTCCGTCCTATTTTTAGTAGTTAAATCTGTTGCCCAGTCATTTACCCTATGTGATCGCGGCCAAACTCCTGCGACCGCGAAGCACAAATGTTTTCCAGTATTTTTTTAATCTATGCATTCGTGGCCATTCTCCCGCGGTCGCGAAGAACAAATTCCCCAACAGCCTTGTCCAACTCTTCTGGACAACCTCTAGTATAACGGTCATAACTTTTTGTACAGAACTTTAAATAACAAACAGTTTAACTTTCTGAAAACTAGACACTAAGAGCTACAACTTTTGTGTTTTGATCATCTCTCAATTTCTTATAGATTACGAGATTTAAGCTGCCAAAGTTAGCCTTGTGCAACATAAATTTCTTCTTTGCGGTTTCCAAACTCTTCCCAGATAGCCTATAGTGTATAAACCATAACTTTTTGTACAACTCCATATGTCAAATGGTAGGGCTACAACTTTCATTTTTGGATCATCTCCAAATTCCTTAAGATTGCGAGATATAAGCTTCGAAAGTCGGGTTAGTGCAACAGAAATTTCCTTTACCTGATCACGAAAGGCCTTCCGCGATCGCATTTCACTGGCCAATTTTTCCCATTTTACTCATCGCGATCGCGTCTAATTCCACGTGATCGCATAGCACACTATTGTAGCCAAAAACCAGTAGCTAAAAACAATCTAGAAATGGTTCAAAACTCACACGAGCCACTCATGACCTCGTCCGAACATACCAATAAGTCTCAAAACATATCACAGACTTATTCGAGACCTCAAATCACATCAAACAATGTTAATAATATGAATCACACCAAGCCTAATGAAATTAACAAATTCCAACTTCTACATTGATGCCGAAATCTATTAAATTCAGTCTGATTGACCTTAAATTTTGCACACAAGTCATAAATGACATAACGAAGCTATTCAAGTTTCTAGAATCAGATTTCGACCCCGATATGAAAAAGTCAACTCCCCGATAAAACTTCTAAACTAAATTTTCTATTTTCGCCATTTCAAGTAATTCAACTACGGAACTCAAAATAAATAACCAGACACACTCCTTGGCCCGAAATTATCATACGGGGCTATTGGAACCATCGAAATTCTATTCCGAGGTCGTTTACACATTTTACATCATCTGGTCAATTATTTCAACTTAAACCTTTAACTTAGGGACCATGTGTCCCATTTCACTCCGAATCTAGAAACCAAACACCCCGGCAAGTTACAACACCACGATATAGCATAGAGAAAATATAATTTAGGGGATCAAGGTTAAAATACTCGTAACGACTGGCCGGGTCGTTACATTCTTGCCCACTTAAATACATGTTCGTCCTTGAATGAGTATAGAGACATACCTAAAGTGGTGAAAAGATGTGGATAACGGCTACGCATATCATGCTCGGTCTCCCAAGTCGCCTCCTCGACCGATTGACCCCTCCACTGGACCTTTACTGAAGCAATGTTCTTTGACCTCAACTTTCGAACCTGTCTGTCCAAAATAGCTACATGCTCCTCAACATAAGATAAATCTTTGTCCAACTCGATTGAGCTGAAGTCTAACACATGAGATGGATCACTGTGATGCTTCCGGAGCATAGAAACATGGAATACCGGATGAACTGCATCTAGGCTAGGTGGCAATGCAAGCTTGTCAGCCACCTTACCAATCTTTTCAAGTATCTCAAAAGGTCTGATATACCTAAGGCTCAACTTGTCTTTCTTTTCGAACCTCATAACACCCTTCATGGGTGAAACCCGAAGTAAGACCCGCTCCACAACCATGAATGCCACATCACGAACCTTTTGATCCGCATGACTCTTTTGTCTTGATTGGGTTGTACGAGGTTGATCCTGAATTAATTTAACCTTTTTCAAAGTATCCTAAACTAAGCCGGTATCCAATAGCCTGGCCTCACCCTGCTCAAACCAACCCACCGGAGAATGACACCGTCTTTCATAAAAAGCCTCATACGGAGTTATCTGAATGCTCACTACTAGAAAATGGGTCTATGGCATCAGATGTTTTTGCAACGGTTCAAAACCGTTCCTATAGATTGTTTATTGGAACGGTTTTAACCATTGCAATATGACATGGGTAATACCAGCACACTTTGGTTATAAAACTGTTGCAATTATGTAAAAGCCGCTCCCATAATGTTTTATTTTTTGCAACGTTTATTTTAACCATTCCAATAAATGTATCTATTGGAATGGATCTTGAAAATAATTCAATGAGAACGGTTGTTATTTCCCTCCTAAAATTTTGCCCCCTCAATTTTCATAAACCACGCTACAGCCCTTATTTTTTATATTATTTTTTTATTAATTAATATTATTTCATGAAATAAACCATTTGTTCTCCTAATTCCTCACCCTCTTTTCCCTTTGAGCGTACCCATCATCGAAGGCCAAAACCATACCTCCGTACAACCTCCATCGTCTCTGCCACTATCCGCTGTAAACCTTCGTCGCATCTGCCACTATCACCCCATCAACCTCCGTCAACCAGCAGAACCTCAATTTTTTTTTCCTTCACCTATAAACCTTATCTTCTCCACTAGAAACAACAACAATTCAATTAATCCAAGCTCCATGTTTTCAAATAGCCCCAAAATTCTAGGGTTTTTTCTCGATTAAGCTCGACTACCACTTGTTGTTCGCACTGAGCCCTAATTCTAGGTTTTCTCTCGACTCTCGTAAATTTTCTGGTTTGCATGCTCTTCTTTTATTCCTTTTATAATTTCTCAATAGTTGAGCCATAACTTGCAGATATCATTAGCGAGGAAGGAATTGCAACTGATAACTGTGGGATATATAATTGTAAGTTTTCTCAAACTCTTTTTAATATAAATTTAGGATAACCACATTCGCTAGTTGTGATTTTGGATGAAAATTTTAGTTTTAATGTTCCTTTTACTCGATTCACTGATCTGTATTTTTATTTTTGGGAGTAATTGAGTGATGTAGTGTGATTGAATGGAGATTCAAATCCACATGACATGGGCATGAAAACGTATTTATTCGGACTTTAAAATTATTGGAAATTGGGCTTTTTGGTTTTTATTGATTTGCTTAGTTATCGTTATTCATGTAAAATTTCTGTTTTATGAGGCTTTTTTGGTTGCATATTTATCTCTATGGCTATGATTTAAGAATAATTTTATCTTTCTAATAGTTAGATGCTTGTATTTGAAACCAATGTAGAATTTGACTAATCTTGTGGAGTATTTTAATCCATTAGATCTTGAGTCTGTATTTATTATTCACCATGCGGAGAGAGCCAATAATTAAACCAGAATTAGTAGAGGGCCAAAATATACCATTTTTATGGAATATGAAAGAGGCCCTTTTGCTCATGTTCTTTTTTTTCATAAGTTTGTCAACTTTTTTTAGTAGCTTAGGCTATTGAGAATGAGGTAAGGATTATATAACATTAAAAAATTAGATACTGTCTCAGTAGATTATCTAGTATCGTTTAAAACTAAGTTCTCATTATTATAGATTAGCTAGTGTAGTTTAATTCTATATATAAAACTAAGTTCTCATTATAACTCTTTGTCGTATGAGTTCCGAGTTCTGACTTCTTCGTAAAGGAGAGGTTAACCACTTGCAAGATAATGAGAGAGTTAAATTTGTTTTAGCATAAACTCTGTAATGTGAGTAGGAATTGGGTTAGTATAGCAGCACTGAGTCATACTTAAGCTTTAATTTTTTTAAAAAGATGCGCAACTGTTGTTTGGTGTAATTTACCTGATGTCGTTTTGATTATAAGATGACAACTCTCTGAACATGTTAAAATTTTAACTCACGATAGTGTTCCAATTAAAATTGGGTTAGTATAGCAGCATTGAGTCATACTTAAGCTTTCTAATAACGACTCCTCTTGTCCTTCCTTATCTTGTTTGAAGGTTGTGGCAGCATTATCATTTTGGATAGTGCAGCATTACAACTTTATGTAGGAACATGGAGTGAAATTTTAGATTGAATGGGGATCAATCTTCTTTGAGTTGAAAATACTATTCGGTAAAGATAAAATTGTTAGATTGAATTGGGTTTAGGCTTCTTGGAGTTGAAGCTAGTCCATTTAGTAAAGGTGTTGGTGGCAGAATGTTTGCTTGATTTTATTTTTATATGTTCGCCATTAGTATCGTTTTCTTTTTGTGGTCCGCAATAGTAAGTAGATTTGTCCGAAGCCTCTTAAGTTTGATTAGAAATTGTATGACAGTTTCAAAGAGAAGAATTTAATGTGGACTGAAAAAGTTTTAATTAACACAAAATTATCTCAGGAATCATGCTAAAGTCATGCATCATTTGAGTCGGTTAAGCATTTCATGTTTTTTCCTAACCATTGAGTTATTGTTGCCACTAGACAATGCAAGGGATAGAGAAGGATGGGTCTGTGAATTATTTTAGTTTAGTCCTAACAGCCATATTGAGGGAGTAACAAAGAATGCAGGAAAAACTTAATGCACGAAAGGATGCTATGGAACAAAAAAATGTAATTAACGTCGTCACACAACTTCAGCGTCTGAACCTAGAATTGCGACTTGATCCTAACATGCTAAGGTTCAGTGCTCGTTCACCTGTAGAAACTTCTTCTGCACAAGAAACTGCTATTCAGCTAATCAATCGACCATCTACTGGTAGTAACAATCAAGGTCAGTACGTACCAAATGTTATACCTCTTCTTCTATTTCTTCTTCTTCTCCTCCTTCCTTGTGCTTCTTCTTCTACCACTACTCTCTCTCTCTCTCTCTCTCTCTCTCTCTCGCTCAAAGTCAGATTAGTCTAGTTGTTTGTTTACTTTGCCTATGGAACTTAGTCACTGCATAATTCTGTGGTTGCCTCGCTAGTGTCATTACTATGATGCATATTCTTTTATGTTGCCTTGCCGAATCTTTGTTGTTGTACAGTCACTGCATAATTCTGTGCTAATTGGTAAAGTTATTGCATGAAGGAGAAGATAGTCTTAGATTACATACTGAACAAACGAAAAGTTGGCCTCTTTTTCTATGCCTTATGGAATTTTATATGTCCGTTTTGCTCAGATTGTACCTGCGCATCTTCTGTTATATTTATAAGTGCAACCACTACTGCTACCCTTCACTGGTTTGCAACTTTTATTCCCAAGACCATTAAGTGGAGATGATATCTTGGTTGACAACTATTCCCAAGAACATTAAGTTTGCAGATATCAGGCCATTATGTTAGCAAAGTTGTACTTTTTAAACATCACAATCACCATATAAATGAGACGTTACTTATTGTGTGAATGTATTTTCTTTAAAGTTTGGACCGTTTGAGAAAATATTTAGCTAATGAATTGGGTTTAATTGACAATGTAAGTTTAGATTTTGTTTAATCCTCTCTAAACTACTGCTGGGAAGGGTCATTAACTTCTTTCGCATGATTTTCATTGAGACAATTATCAGAATTTCTCTCTAATTTTGTAGTAGGATAGAGGACTAATTTAGAATTATCTTAATTTCAAACACTTCCTTGACATTCAGCTTTTCCGAGATCCCAAGAACCTCTTTTCACCTGAACATTCATGGAAACAGAATTTTAATGTACAGAATGTGTATGCTTGGGACCTTGGGACAAAAGCTAAATGAAATGCAATAATAAGTAATACCTATAGTCATTTTAGTATTTTGTTCTACCAATTTGAAGCTTTAATAGACCAAACACAACAACATTTGGCTGCATGCAAACTTGAGGTGTTTTGCAACCATAAGAACTGTAATAGTGAAACCTAATTATGAGAAAAGAGAAATATCCGAAGGGCATTACTTTGTTGGATTGTTATAATTTGTTGAGTACATGGAGTTTTATGTCTAGTATAAGGATTGCTGATAGCCAGGAATGTATGCAAGTTAGTATCAGGAATTAGCTAGTTGTCACAAAAACAAAGCTGGGCAAACTAACTTTTTTCCTTTTAAATCCTATAATGGGATTACGATTTGATAGTAATGATTAATTTGCATGTGTATAGTGAATAGTAGTGGTTAAACTGTATGGGGCTCATTGGAGTAATCAAACTATGTGCAAAAGTGTGTCAAGCGATTGTATATGTACAAGTGTAGGGGGTGATGGATTGTATATCAGTTATAGGGGTAACAAAAATTGTGTAATGGTGCTTGGAAATATGTTTTGGGGGCTCTCTGACATGTAGATGTGTCCAAATTACAAAGGAAACTCTAGCGAAATTTTTCTAAATCATGGGAGTTAGTGGAAAAACTTAGGAGCTTGCATATCATATTTTTCAAACCAACTGATTTTCAAAAATCCTCAATCGAGGACGAATGATTTTAAGTGGGGGAGGATGTAAGGGCCCGTGAAAAAACATTGTGCTCAAAGCTTAGTACTTCGTGGTGTCGAGTTCTGTATATGTGTTGGGAATGTGTAAAAAATTCTTCGCGGCGAGCGCTCGCCGCGGTTCAGACCCTTTTTACTGGTTTTGCACTTAAAAATCAAGAATTAAAATTTTCCAAAAAATTACCATTATGCGGTCCAGAATGCGGTCGCAGATCAGGTATGCGGACCGTATTTATGCCGTGGAGTTAATCAAAGAGTTGGTCGAAATTGATGTTAGAAGTGCGGTCCATTATGCGATCGCATAATCAATATGTAGACCGCATAGTCGTCGCATAAGTCCCTCAAAGATTTGTAAAGGTCAGTTCTGCGGTGCATTATGCGACCACAGAACAGGAATGCGGACCGCATTCCCGTCGCATACCCAGGCAGAGACGTTCAGTGTTTGGGACACTTTTGCGGTCCAATCTGCGGACCGCATTTCAACTCTGCGATCGCATAGTGCGACCACAGATCCTGCTCGGGCTTCTATTTTTCTAAAATTTTAAACCCGACCCCTTTTTCATAAAACGCCCCCAACCCCTCATTTTTACAATCTTCTGAGCAAAATAAGAGAGAGGGAAGGGAGGGTTCTTGAGGGAGAAAGGAAGCTTCATCAATTTGATTCTTCAAACTACCCGGGCCGGGAAAAATCTAATTGATTGTCTCCATCCCCAATTTTTGCAGGTAAAATCTCTAACCCTTTTTCCTTGATTTTTTTTATTTAAGCTAAGGGAGGGGGTCTAGCACCTTGATTCTTGAAAATAATGGTTGAAACCATACATGCATGCTTTTTTTAACCTAAAACTTAGCAAGGGGAAATTGGGTAGAGGTAGAGGTTTGCAAGAGAAGGGTTGATAACCTAAATAAGTTTGAGTAGAAATTGTGAACCCCAATTCTAAGTCATATGTCTTAACTTGTGCACTAGATTGACGTTGCTAGACTATTTGGTGAATTGAAACTAGAAGTTGAAAAGGGAATTCGGCCCCAGGTATGTATGGCTAACCTTGATCTTTGTAGAATCGCCTTGTTTGGTGTACGAATGTTTGGTATGTGATATCT
>MU706722.1:0-23654 GCA_026770625.1 Nicotiana glauca
GCCAGCAGGGCGAGGAAAGGTACGATTTCTGTTAGTTTTGACTGACTACTTCTCCAAGTGGGTGGAAGCAGGTGCGTACTCCCAAATACGCGAACAAGAAGTCATCGCCTTCATATGGAAAAACATCATATGCCATTTCAGTATCCCCAAAGAAATCAGCTGCGACAACAGCCCACAATTTATCGGCAAAAAGATAACGGAATTCTGTGACAAATGGCATATCAAACGGATACTCTCCACGCCATATCATCCCACCGCCAACGGCTAAGCTGAGGCATCCAACAAAACAATACTGAACATTCTGAAGAAGAAACTCGAAGAAGCTAAAGGGATCTGGCCCGAATTACTACCAGAAGTACTCTGGGCGTATCGAACAACACCCAAATCCAGCACAGGAGAAACACCGTACTCACTGGTCTACGGAACCGATGCGGTTATACCAGTCAAAATCGGAGAACCGAGCCTAAGATACTCATATATCAGCGGACCAACAACAACATGGGTAGGCTTCAAGACCTTGATGAAGCCGAAGAATGAAGGGATATGGCCCACATAAGAATGACGGCTCAAAAGCAACAAGTCGAAAGGTACTACAACAAGAAGGCCAAAATACAGCCACTCAAAGTAGGGGATTACGTCCTCAAAGCAAAAAATTTGGCATCAAAAGACCCGAGCGAAGGGAAATTGGGCACCAATTGGAGCGGGCCATATAAAATCATAGCAGACGCAGGCAAAGGAGCATTCCAGTTGGAAACAATGGAAGGGAAAACACTCCAGAACAACTGGAACGTCGCCCACCTGAAATACTTCCACTTTTGAAGGGCATCTCCTGAGTCATACTCTTTTTCACTTACTCGAGTTTTGTCCCACTTAGGTTTTCTCAGGGAGGTTTTTAACGAGGCGACGAAGGAGACACCCAGGAGCGCATGGAAACAGGTTTATCATACCGGCCGGTAGACACGTCTCTCCAGTCCGGTATAATAAAGGGACTAGCCTAGTTACCTTCTCCATTATGTAAGCGGCTACGGCCACCTTCTCCATTATGTGAGCAGCTACGGCCACCTTCTCCATTATGTAAGCGGCTACGGCTACCTTTTCCATTATGTAAGCGGCTACGGCTACCTTCTCCATTATGAAAGCGGCTACGGCCACCTTCTCCATTATGTAAGCGGCTACGGCCACCTTCTCCATTATGTAAGCGGCTACGGCCACCTTCTCCATTATGAAAGCGACTACGGCCACCTTCTCCATTATGTAAGCGGCTACGGCCACCTTCTCCATTATGCAAGCGGCTACGGCCACCTTATCCATTATCTAAGCGGCTACGGCCACCTTCTCTATTATCTAAGCGGCTACGGCCACCTTCTATATTATCTAAGCAGCTACGGCCACCTTCTCCATTATGTAAGCGGCTACGGCTACCTTCTCCATTATGTAAGCGGCTACGGCCACCTTCTCCATTACGCAAGCGGCTACGGCGACCTTCTCCATTACGCAAGCGGCCAAGGTCATTGCTAATAATGGTCGACTCTGTTCGATGACGACGGATAAACACTTCAACAACAGTTAAAGTTACATCCTTTTGGGACAAAAGCCATCGCTAATAATTGTCGACTCCGTTCGATGACGATGGATAAACACTTCAACGACAGTTGAAGTTACATCCTTTTGGGCCAAAGGCCATCTCCAATAATTGTCGACTCCGTTCGATGACGACGAATAAATACTTCAACAACAGTTAAAGTTACATCCTTTTGGGCCAAAGGCCATCGCCAATAATTGTCGACTCCGTTCGACGACGACGGATAAACACTTCAACAATAGTTAAAGTTATATCCTTTTGGGCGAAAGGCCATCGCCAATAATGGTCGACTCCATTCGACGACGACGGATAAATACTTCAACAACAGTTGAAGTTACATACTTTTGGGCCAAATGCCATCGCCAATAATTGTCGACTCTTAGACGACGACGGAGAAACACTTCAACAATAGTTAAAGTTACATCCTTTTGCGCCAAAGGGCATCGCCAATAATTGTCGAATACGCTCGACTACGACGGATAAACACTTCAACGATAGTTGAAGTTACATCCTTTTAGGCCAAAAGCCATCACTAAGGATCGTTGATCCTATCCGACAGTAACAAGTAGTGTATAAGCAAAGAACAATGCGAAAGGATAAGCAACACAAGCGTAACTCCTTCACTATAACAAAAATTATGTACACTTAGTCCCAGGAAGGGCTCCCATTACATTCCAAAAAAAAGAGAAAAGAAAATATGCAAAATCTATACAAGTCCTAAGGCGCCTCGCCAGGTTTGTCCACGCCATCCGCTCGCCCCCCCTCCTGGTCATCGCGGTAAACCTCATTAAACCACGGGCCAGACTCAAGCCGACTGATGTCCTCAGAAGTACAACCTTCTCGGTCAGGAAAGTCGGAGCTATACCCACAGGCCGCACAGGCGGCACGAGCCTCACACAAATACGCTTGGACCTCCTCCTCAGAGGCACGTCCTGCAACAAGAAGCCCTTTATACACGTCTAACCTAGCTTCCGCGTATATCCATATCTCATGTGCATCATGGGCCTCGCCTCCGAATCATAGCAGGGCAGCACGCTTGAGAACGTCAATCTCAGTCGCCTTAGGTGCAAGCTCGGCTGTCAAAGCCACCACCCTACCATAAAGGTCAGTTACCTCCGCCGCTGCCCCGCGGCTAAGCTCCAACTCTTCCTCCCTCAGCTTGAGGAGCGACTCCAGCTCACTATTGCGAGCCACCGCCCTCATCAACTCTTCATCCGCTTTCTCCAGCTCCGTCGCTTTGCGATTTAATTGAGCCTCCCTCTGTTCGAGGCCCTCCTGAAAAGTTTGGAATTGCGGATCCTGCTGGAAAAGATCGGCCGCCGCTTGGTGTTTGGAACGACAACGTTTGTATTTCTTGACCATCTTATCAAAAACGGTCACTTTCTTCTTCTCGCGGTGTCGTCTCTCTACCTCCAAAACCAGGGTCTAAAAAGAAAGAAAGAGAGAAGAGTGCATGTACATACACATAAGTCAGTACGCATACAGATTCAACTACATAACATGCAGAAGAAAGGAGAAGTTACCTGCAACGCCATACCCGCAACCCGCTGAGATAGCTCCGCATCGCTGACAGCACTCAGCATCTTACGCTCAAGGGCCACACAAAGTAGGGCCATCTCTAATGCGGCCCACTCGCTGTGCTGTAGCAAGTTGTAAGCCTCTCGAATCACAATATGATGGCCAGATCCGTTTGCCGTCATCTCCACCTGCGCATGGTCCTCCGCCATCCCACCTGTGTTCCCACGGGCGACCTCAGCAGCCGTCCCCCCAGATTCACCACCAACAAGGGGCGATGAAATGACCTCAGCAACATGAGCCGTGCTGGTACCAACATCAGCACGTGTCTGAGTGGTCGGCCTCCCAGAACGGATGGTGTCGGCCATAAGGAGGGGCCTAGTTGGCTGACGAGGCACGTTCCTCTCTTTGTCTCCCGTCGCCACCGCCTTTACCGTCACGAGCCTCCTCCTTTTCCTCTCCTCGGGCTCCTCTCCCTTAGAAGGCTCGCCCGCAGGGTACGGAGACGATGTCGATGTCCTCTCCTCGCTTGTGGCTATTTCCACAGGCGCTGCCTCTTGCAAAGAGGCTACAGTCACCCCTTCCCTCACAGATGCGTGAAGTATTTCTTGCGCAGCTGGACCGGCATCTGGTTGGGAGGAGTTGGGTGTTGTCGCCCTCCTCTTTGGAGCACTTCGACCTATTAACAACAACGATTTAGCCGACGAGGCTTACGAAGACGATTAAACCAACATATAAGAAAACAAAACATATTAAAGCACCAAAACGATTTGAGCATAAAACCCTAATAATCAACTAAGACAAATACACATAGAAGGGAGATAAACAAGTAATATTATGCAAAATCTACATACCTTTTCAGAAAGTCGAGAGGTTAATCGGCAACATGGACTAAGAGAATTTTGTTCTTGAAGAACCCTAACGTTTGGTCTCTAGCTTTTGTAATGAGAATGAGGAGATTTCCGATCTGTTTTGGCCTTTTGGGGGTCTTCTTTAATTGATTTGCGGGTGGGTCATGGGTGGGTCGGATAAAATGAAATGGGTCAGGGATTAATTAAAAAATAGTGGGTCCCATTAAGTCGTTCAATAAAAGGCTGCCAAGTGGATATTTAAATTTAAAATGAGAGAATAGACGGTGGAGGGACATTATAAATTCTCAGCACAAACGGTAAGGACTTTTTTAAATGAATAGTATAGCGGGGGCCAGATATGGCTTATTTTAGATAGTACAGGGATATATATGGCCCTTTTCCGTTTAATTTTTGTCATTTTTTTTGTGAACCTAACTACTGTCATGGAAAAAGGATGGTGGTGTCTATAAGGAGTGGGGGGAGACTTGGAGAAACTTTGATAGAATATTGAAAGCAAGAGATATGGATGAATATAAAGAGAAAAACGAAAGTTGTTAGGGGTGATGAGAGAGAAAGTATAAATTGATTCCTTAATTTGTAGATGACTGATTTTTAAATTTGATAGTCATTTAATATCTAAACCTTTAATGTGCTAGACTTGTAAATGAATTTGCTACTTTTATAATAAATCGAAAGTGATGTTATTTAAACAAATAATTTTAAATAAGTGACTTATTGCGTAAAAATCTAAGCTTGAGCTTGGTAAGAATTAGGCGGGTTGAGCTATGACCCAAATTTTAGCCCAACTTGACCCAACATATCTCAGCCCAAGTTCCCATTTATTGACTCTACCCATTTTAAGTCGTCCAAAATCAGCCCAACCCGCCCATTTGACACCACTATTTTTTTCTTTTGGACTAGTCAAAAAAGTTAGCCAAGGATATATAACAAATAACAAAGGATTCGTTTCAGTTTTATCATGATTTATAGTATTTTACAAATAGAGTCAATTCTTATAACAAAGCTGGAATAGCTCAGTTGGTTAGAGCGTGTGGCTGTTAACCACAAGGTCGGAGGTTCAAGCCCTCCTTCTAGCGTTAATATATCCTTTTTTTTTTGGGTCAAACTTTAGTGAGCTTATATATTCCCTCCATTGTAACCCACTACTTTGAGTTTCAACGAAATTATAACCAAATCCAAGTGTGAGCCTCCAGAGTTTCAGACATTAATCTCACCAAAAACATACTCTTTTGATAGTTCATTACTTATTATAAACCAAATATCACTGTCCATGTCTCCAACCCATCCTATACCCTCCATCAAAATCACTATTCCCAAAAGGTGATTGTCCACATCCTTTGGCCTTAAATTAGCATTTCTTTGGTTCAAAATTGGAAAATTTCCTTTCCTTTTTCACATATAAAGAAGGGAAATGTGGTCTCAATCTATACAATAGCAATCTGAATGCTAATGAACTTAAACAGTCGACAGAATGTTGATGAACTTAAACAGTCGACAGAATACACGTGGCACCAACAAGTTAAATACAAGGGAAAGAACAAAATAAAGACATAAAAAATTGCTCCAACTGTAATGCTGAGTTGATGCATTACACGATAGGCTTGCCGAGATACAATTAGTTACTTATTCCTTGAAGCAAAACTGAACAAGATTCCAGCCCTTTCACATTTTCTTGAAAGATGGCGTTGGAGAAGTCGGAGGCTTCAAGTCCTCATACCTGTTCATTGCAAGGAAAGGCAGTACATTCAGTTTGATGGCGCTGCTTACAGAAGCAAAAGAAGGGACAAACATGGCATGGATTCTGTCATTTTTTCATCCTTCAGGAGGATCGAATATATAAAAAAGGGCAGCCCGGTGCACTAAGCTCCCGCTATGTGCAGGGTCCGGGGAAGGGCCGGACCTAGTATCAAATATTACATTGGCGAGTTTGTCTAAACGCAAGAATAAAAAGTCATAAGGAGTCAACTGACGGGGCTCTTGCATGGCAAAAGGTTAAAGAGGTGTTCGTTTTAAAGCATTTGCATGTTTTTCATCCCCTGATTTCTCTACAGTTGGAAGCTGAGTCTTGTCTTTCTGTGACACGGTTGGTGCATTTGGTGATGGCAAAATGGGGTGGGTGGGTTTTGAGGTTATTGTATCTGATCATGGTATAGCCATAAGATAAGTCAGACCACATAATAACATCAAGAAAAGCAATAGAACGGGGACTATCATGACTCAACATAGAGTATTTTACTCAACTCATTTTTATCTTGTTTTCTATTCTTTTCAGGACAAATATCTGATAAAAAAACTGGACTCAGAGTCTGAAAATATATGGTCAAGTTATTGAAAAGAAACTTCCACTTATCCCCAAATAGGAAAAAATGAAGGAGATATAGCTGTTATCCTGTTACTATCAAAATTGATGCAGTGGAATCTGTCAAGTTAAAAGCTATCTCTACTTACATAGGGTAGGGAGAGCGAGAAGAAGCTGAACTTGTTGAAGGATCTTCCCCAGCAGAATTGGCAGCGCTACTGATTACCATATCATTGCCTCCAGTAAGTGGTGATATAACTTCCACTGTTGGTGAGGCTTTCATACCACTTGGTGTTGGAGTTGGGGAGGTTGGTGGCTTTAAATCTTCATAACTGGCAACAAAAGTCAGTCAGTAAATGATTAAATTGCCCAAAGACAATTCCACTTGAAGAAACTCGGCAATCTATAGAAACTAAGGAAGAAGAGACTAAACAAGTAATTCCTACAAGATAAATGCCGCCAGTAAAACAGAAAAAAATTGAAGAAATTTGACGTCAAAGTTATCCAGCGTGTCGAAAGAAGGCCTATCGCTACTTACAAAGGGTAGGGAGAATGACAAAAAGCTACAGTATGCGAAGGATCCTTCTCAGTGGAAATGGTAGTGATGCTAGGTGAGATGGCATTGCCTCCAGCAAGTTGTGATATAGTTTCTGCTGATATTGAGGCTTTCGGACCACTTGGTGTTGGACTCGGAGATGTAGGTGGCTTTAAATCTTCATAACTGTCAAGATTGAATTAGTCAGCAAATAAGCTACTCTATACTTGGTGTTTAATTAGTTGGACTAACTCGAGGAATGACTTAACGCAGTGTATGGAGACAAAGGTCTTGCAGTTAGCAATTCTGCTTTGTCAGAAGTACCATCAACAGAGGCTACTGTATCGGGTTTCTCATCTTCTGTTCCACTTGCACTTACTAAGCGACCACCGGGAGGATTTGGAGTAGGAGATGTCGGCGGTTTAAGATCTTCATAACTGCAATAATAACAGTAACAATATGCAAGATTTCAGTGACATTCAGTGAATGATTCTGGGATGTCTAGTCTTTGCATTTTGTATAAAGTCAACAACAGTGAAAATTAAGGAGAAGAGGCTGAAAATGAGCTTACAATGTATAAGGTGAGGAAGGAGTTGTTTTCTTTTTGTCTGTCTGTTGAGTTGTGCTATCTGTTTCAGGGATTGAGCTTTCTGAAGAATTAATTTCGGAAGAAGAAGGTGGTGAATCATTTGCTACCACTTTTGACACTGCTTTGCTCTCTTTGGTCGAACCTGTGCCGATGCTAGGGGTTGGAGTAGGAGATGTTGGTGGCTTTAGATCTTCATAGCTTCCAGAAGAAAAAGAAAAAAAGCATCTAAGTAAATTTGAAGAGGAAACATACACCTAATAGAAAGTAAATAAAAATCAAGCTTACGCAGCATATGGAGAGAGTGACACTGCTGCCTTTAACTTTGTTTCAGCAGGTTCTTTCTCGATCGAGGTGCTAGGGATCTCAGACGTAATACTGCTTGAAGCTGCAGGCTTTTGTAAATCACCAGCTTCCTAGAAATAATCGGCGTAATAAGGTTAAAACAGAAGATTCCTTCCAAAACAAGAAAAATGAAGTAATATTTGATACGTATTATTGAATGCCTCAATATCATATTTATGTATAAAGGCCAATTTGGGCAAGTCATTTCTCTGTTTTTCATGAAGAACTAAATTAAATTACCTTGGCTGGTGAAACCTCAACACGTTGGGGAGGAATTTTCGCAAGAAGGTCCTCCATGGGGGTCAATGGTGCTGTTGTTTCTGCAATTACTTCAACCACTTTACAATATGAAAGGCTGCGGTTTTTGGCCATTACCGCCAACAGTTCTGCCACCTGATTTTATCAATCAGAGCTGTCTTAGTTGCTAACTGTAAATTGCTAGCGCTTTATGTAAATAAAATATGTGAGACTTAGCAAATACCTCAACCACTTTTCTTAATGTCAATAGATTTCGTGTGTGTCACTTATAAATGTTCAAGAAAGTAACTACTACTTATAAGAGGAGCTACCCCCTAACAGCCTAGTTAAAATGCTGTTGAATGACACTAGAGATAGCAAAATGCATGTGGTTTTTAACTCAATCGCTCGTCACCCATTTAGCCATTTTGCATCCTTTGTAACATGCATTTCAGTGCACCAATGGGAATATACACTATGTCCTGTTGGACTACTGCTCTTGTGAAATCTGAACCAAATAAACATTTTACCTTAAGAAGTCAATACATAATTTTAGTTGAGACACAGAAAAATAGAAGAATTAAAGAACTTTTCACTGAGCAGAATATAAAACAGTAGCTAGTGCAAATTATTTATGGAAACTATTATCTATCTCTGAACACAGCAAACCACATCACAAGCCCATTGAATTTACACGTTGGAATGTATTTTCATGTCATTTCAAATTTTGTTAACGCAGATAACATATCAAAAGAAGTTCTAATTGACAATAAAGTTTCGTAAAAACCTGAAGGTTCGACACTTGACCACCAAATAAAGTATCTTCCTCCGAAAGAGTAATGTTATGAGTTTCTTTGTAAGAATCAGTAGGACGTTCCATTCCTCCAGGTCTCACAATCTGTAGTTGCAGAGTGAAATATGAGCACCATATTGAAGCTCATACAAATCCAGATCACGTGACCTTTTATTTTTCCGATGCATAATACAGAAGAACTCACAGTAAAAGGAAGCCCACTTGCAAGCAGTGCCTCTTCTGCTTTCCTTTTCCAAACGAGGACTCCCCAAAACAAACTTCCATACCAGAAGAAAAAGGAGAGTAAATGAACAAATAGAATCATTTTCATATCTAAAGCCAAACACATCTTTTGGGAACTCTCAAGTGAATCAGAAGACTCGCAGACTTACTTGAGAATGGCAGCAGGAAAACCGACCTTGTTTGTTCCCAAAGACGTGAGCAAGATAAAGTGGTCAACTTTTGCAACGGTTGCTGCACGGAGAAAGCAATCAAATTTCTATCACACATTTTATGTTAGTTTGAGTAATTTATTGGCGGCACATCTGATTTTTTAGTCAATACCAATTGCTTCTGTATGACCAACTTGTTGGCATAATAATGAGAAAGTCGACAACTTAAATCAGAATTGTTTTTACCTGCATCAATAAGGTTCTTAGTGGCCTGGTAATCAATTCGATATGGTCCAGTAACATCAAAGATCTCCTTCTCACTGGCACCAATGCAACATATAACAATTGATGCATTGCCCAGTGCAGGCCTAATCCGATCAATTTTCTCCAAATCGCATTCCACAATTTCAAGCTTCTCTATAGCTGGGCTAAAGACCAAATGTAACATGTGATGTTCCAAAGAAACGCATTTACTCTAAACTTCTAATACCATAATCAGTTACCAGTTGTCCTTTCCACATCAATCTTACCTTTTGCTCCCTCATTCGCTGCATTCTCAAGTTTCATCTGCTCAACACTCTGTAACAAGGAATAATTGATGAATGACAAGGATCTAGAAATACATTAACCAGTAAATTAAATACATAACCACTAGTCAGAACTTTTACTTTGACAAGCGGTTGAGCTCTTTGAGCACTCCGAACTCCAGCTCGAACTTTAAAGCCTAATTTCAAAAGCTCCCTGAAAGCGTTGTGGTCTTTCAGCAAAACAGACTTAATAGCAGGTTTATTGGATTTGTATAATCTAAAGTCAATGTTGAAAAAAAATACAACCTTACAGTCCGAGAACCAACTTTACCAGTTGCACCGGCAACAAAAACAAGATTTCCATCTTTTGATTTGACATCTTTTGCAGGTTCCAATGAGCTAACTTTTGCTGCACATTCAGATATCCATATATTTATAACACTACTTAGATGGTTGCATATTTCTTAAGCACATCTAAACCACAACATACAGAAATGAATAAATTTGTTTCCTTCTAGAGATGGTTCCACAGGGAAATCATCCTTTAAAAGCTGTCCAAATCATGCTTATAAAAGCTAATAGAAGATCATTCAGAAAAGGCAAAATAATACATCCCAATAATTCATCTATTTGAAGTTTATAAATTGAGGAGTTTCTACCTCTAGATGCGCTCGATTATAGAAGATGCCTAATAGGAATAACTTAGCACTCTACTATAAGCATTAAGCTGCTTTTGATTCAGGTACCACATTCCTGATTGAGACTATCCACCATTCACAAGTTTACCTCATTGCCAGTTCTAGCTAAATTTAGTTATTATCATACATTTAAATGCTTTCCTTTCCACTGTTAGCAGTAATTAGATGAAAGCCGAGCCAAATTATAGAGGGCAAGGAGAAAAAATCTAGAATAAAAGGCAGCCCGCTATGCGCAGGGTCGGGTAAGGACCGGACCACAAGGGTCTATTGTATGCGGCCTTACCCAACATTTCTGCAAGAGGCAGTTTCCACGGCCCAAACCCGTGACCGTCTCGTGACATCAACTTTACCAGTTACGCCAAGGCTACCCTTCAGAAAAAATCTAGAATCTGATTAGTAATTGTATCTAGTTAACTTGAGAAAAACATTTGGAGCTAAAAATGTGACATGTTTGGAAGGAAATTGACAAAGATTGCAATTTTCCCTTCTAAATTAATACTTCATGTTTGAGAACTAGAGATTTTGAAAATTAAGTCTATCCCACATTACCTACATTAGCTATATTTCTTCAGTATGTAGGAATACAAGCAATTACACAAGATAATCAGCTGTAAATTTTTTTAGCCCATACGTAAAACATAAACGCTAACCTAAAATTGCATTACCTGAAGTCTGAGCTCTGAAACGAAGGCATTTGAGGTTCTTGGAATTTGGGTGGTATCTCTTAGTATTAGTCTGAATCAAAGTAAGAGGCTGTCCACACAAAAATGGCTTCTCTGCTAAACCATTTCGGGGTATATTGCTGGTGATGAGAAACTGTAGGCAGCGCAGTTCCATTGCTGACATTCTTGATTTTGTTGGAAATCAGCAAATTAAAGTGAAAAGAAACTGTTGTAGTTCTGTGTTTAAACGGTTGGCCGGAGTAAGCCATGTGGATGTAAAGGTCCCCAATACAAAAGTTCAGGAGATTCTGACCACATAGTGTATATCATAGCAACTCTTATAAATAAATTATTCAATATTATCTATAAAAATAATCTTTATTTTGTTTAATATTGACTTCTAGAATTAAAAAATATGGGACAGTGCAGGTGTATTTGTTGGGAATGAACCCCACAGAAATAATATTCATGGTAATAACGACGAAATAATAACGTAGTGCCGAGACACGGTGATAAAGAATAAAAAGAACAACAAGGACACAAAGATTTTAACGTAGGAAAATCCTTCTGAATAAGGGAAAAACTACGGGCCCGAGAGGAACAAAGTAATCCACTATAACGAAAAATTTTACACTCCGTAGCCCTGAGTAAATATTCCAGGAACAACTATACCTTCAAAAGAAATAATCCTCTTTTGAGATTCTCACCTTACTACAATATCGCTCACTCTCTCTCTTTTTTTACACCGCGTGTGAATACCCCACACTGCTCTCTATGCTCTTGAATTTCTCTCGGAGATTGGTGTGTGGAAATGAGAGCCGAAGCTCTACTTTTAGAGTGTTGAGCGCCCAATCTTCCACCAATCAAAACGATTGGTTATTGCAATTTGCAATTGCAATTTGTTTTGTCTAACGCCTACTATTTTTGACAATTTGCAGATTTGCAAATCAAATCCGAAATAAGTCATGATGGAATCTAATACTTTTCCTTCCTTTTCTTTTTTTTCATTTGTAGGGATGAATTCCACAAATCTCCCCATCCAGACTCATTCACCTGAAGGAGGTAACACCGGACTTCTAGCTTAAATGCATGTCGACAAGTTCTTTGCACAATTTAAACTATTCTCTTGGTACCACTTTGGCCAGCATATCTGCAGGATTCTCATTTATAGAAATCTTCAAGACTTTTAGAGATTCATTCTCTACTATTTCTCAAATCCAGTGATATCTCACGTTGATGCGTTTGGTCCTTGCATGACACATGGAGTTCTTGTAAGGTCTATTGCACTTTGACTGTCTCAATAGACGACATACTCCTTCTGCAATCCAAGCTCTTGAAGGAATCGTTTCAACCATATCATCTCCTTGCCATCTTCAGTAGCAACAATATACTCCGTTTCAGTTGTAGAGAGTGTGACACACTTCTGCAACTTTGACTGTCATGATATAGATCACCCTATAAATGTAAACAAATATCCAGTAGTGGATTTTCTGTTATCAATGTCACATATCATATCAACATCTGTATAGCCCTTCAACATTGGATCAGGTCCTCCAAATCACAAGCAATCTCCGTTGTACGTCTCAGGTTCGTGAGTATCCAATTGACTGCTTCGCTAGAATTTTTGAGAAACCTGCTGACAATACCAACTGCGTGATCAATATCAGGTCTAGTGCATACCATTGAATACATAAAACTTCTGACGGCGGAGGAATAAGGAACTTTAGTCATGCTCTTCTTTCCCTTCATTGTTGAAGGACACATCTTCTTGCTTAACTTAAGATGATTAGCAAGAGGTTTGCTGAATGGATTAGCATTCTTCATGTTAAAATATTTCAATACACGTTTAATGTACTTCTCCTGAGACACCCACAACTTTCTGCTTGTTCTTTTTCGAACTATCAAATGACTTGGACAAATCTCCCTTCAACTTTGCGATCAACCCATTTTCTTTTCCTACAATTAACATGTCATCCACAAATATATCAACGAAATAATAAAATTGTAGTCAGAAAATCTTTGAAGTATACACACGGATCAGAATATGCATTTATGTATTGACTTTTCATGAATGAGTCAAATGTGTTTCCTTCCAGCTACCTTAAATCCTTCTAGCTGCTCCATATAGATCTTCCCTTTCAAATCTCTGTGAAAAAAAATATATTTTTCACATCCAACTGCTCCACTTCAAGATCTAGGCTAGCTGCTACGCTAGATTGTTCGAATAAAAGTCATTTTGACAGCAGTTGAGAAAATTTTATCAAAACTAATACCTTTCTTCTGTTCGAATCCTTTTACCACTAATCGAGCTTTGTATATGACCAGCTTGCCATTTCTATATTTCTTGAGTTCAAAGACCCATTTGCATTTGAGTGGTCTTTTATCCTTTGGAAGTTCAACTAGCTTGTATGTGCCATTTTTTCGCACAGATTCTATCTCTTCTTTCATGACTTTCATCCACTGGTTCTTTTCTGGACGGGACATCACCTCCTCAAGACTTTCTGGCTCCCTCTCATCGCTGATGTGGTCATACTCTGTGGATGGGTACTTGAATGACTCTACCCTTGGCCTCCCTGATCTCCTTAGAGGTTGAGGTTGTTCTTCTTCCTAAGTGGGGTACTCCACTTGCTCAACATCATCATCAAGTTGCTCCCCCTGCTCAATAACTTTACTAGGTTGCTCCCCCTGCTTGGCAACCTCGTCGGTCCTACTTTCTGCACTTGTGGAATTGTTAGAAGTAGAATGAATGGTAACAAGGTTAGGGATTATACCATTCTTGGCCTTCTCTGACTGATCATGTACAACTCCAACTTCACTTTCTCGGAAGATTACATCTCTGCTTCTAATGACCTTCTTCTTTACAGGATCCCTCAATCTGTACTTGAACTCTTTATCTCCATATTCGATGAATATGTTGGGAACATATTTGTCATCCAGCTTTTTTCTCATCCCCTTTGGTAGATGTGTAGAAGTTCTGCAACCGAACACCTTTAGATGTGAGTAGAACACCTCTTTTTTGGTCTAAACTCTTTCTAGGATGTCAAACTCCAATGGAACTAATGGACTCCTATTGATCAGGTTACAAGCTGTCTGAACTGCTTCATCCCAGAATGACTTAGGCAGTTTAGCATTTCTGAGCATGCTTCTCACCTTCTCAACAATGGTGCAGTTCATTCTTTCAGTTACATCATTGTGTTGTGAGGTTCCAGGAACTGTCTTTTCATGTCTTATACGATGGTTCGAAAGATACTCTTCAAATTCCCTTGAAGTGTACTCACCTCCATTGTCACTTCGGAGACGCTTAGGCTTTTGGCATGTCTCCCTTTCTACTAGAGCATAAAACTTCTGGAAAACATGAAACATCCAATCTTTGGTTTTTATAATATAAACCCACTATTTTCGTGAAGCATCATCAATAAAAGTAACAAAATATTTATTACCTCCCATCGATCCAATTTCCATTGGACCACAAACATCAGAACATACCAACTCAAGTTTGTTCAATTTTCTTTTACGCGATGTATGAAATGAGACTCTATGTTTCTTACCAAATAAACAGTAGTCACAAGAATTTACCATTGTACCTTTGGAATAAGAAACTAGTGATTTCCTGGCAAGTATCTGTAATTCCTTCCCGCTCATATGACCCATTCTTTTGTGCCACAAATTAGCAGAAATCTCATCTTGTGCCGCATTCAATTCACTTTGGTATCTTTCTACATATGTCTTGTACAACGTGCCACAAGAACCTCCATTTTCAATCACCAATAATGTCATGACCCATTTTTTGAACAAGCCGGGACCGGCACTCGATCAATAAATATGACCGAGCGAACCTTCTCTGCATATCAAATTTATTATAACTCCAAACTTTATACGCAACAAGGCAATACTCTAACCAAATACTTTTGTTTAATTTAAATATTTAAATAAATCGACTCCAAAACTTTATTCATAATAACCAATGAAATACTACTAAGTTATTATCAAAAATATCTTAATCTTAACCCAACGACTATGTCTATGAAGCCTCTACTGATACACTGACGCACTACTCAGGACATGAGATTCCCTGGACAGTTCTCTAAGTAAACAAAGAAATAACTTAATAATGATGACTCTAAGGAATACTCTACGAACAAAAGCGGAACTCACCAATAGCACTGGAAGAGAAGGAAGTCCTAACTCGTAGCCTACTCGCCTGCAAATCCGGTTCCTACGTTGTACCGCAGACCATCGTAGGTTCCCAAAAGAGAACGTCAGTACCATCCACTGTAATCAGTGAGTCTCAACAATAGGGGGCGAAACTTTAATAACATATACATCAGGAGCAAAGGTTCTAAATGCATGTAAAACATAAAGCTTATAAGAATAATTCTAAATAATTGCATAATAGCAGTTTATGAGTATTCTAAAAGAAATTCTTTTCTTTTTCTTTCTTATAAAAAAAAATACTTCACTTTATACTGTGGGAGTTCCAACTATTCTGACTTAATTCTGTCTCAGTCACCGTATGATCGGCACGGGTTCAATCCCAACCTGATCGAATAGTCCCAATCCACGAGGTGCCACTCGCTTCATGGTTCTCAGCGCTCATGTATCATACCTTAGCATGGCTAAGTAATTTCTCAGCAACGAGACCCTCGGCTCGTGTTCTCCCTACTTTGGCACAAGTGGTTTCAGGAAGCCAACGCCTTGGTCAGGACCCTCGGCCTGGACGATGACCCCTTCTCAGAATAAAGGATACTCCCAAAAAAAATTTCTTTCTAAAACTCCTTCTTGTGACTTTTCAAGTCTAAAACTTTTATACATACTCATACTGGTATTCTTAAATGTAAGGCATGACATAAGAATGAAATAAATATTCAAAAGTATTTATAAAGGTTCTTGATCCTTCATAAATTTTCAACATGAGAATGGCATATATGAATAACATAAAAATCTAAAATTTATGCACATATATCCAAATAATCATCTAAACTTTAGCTAGAAAATAATTCTAAGCTAATAGGTACTTACTACTCCAATTAAGTACAAAGAATAACATAAAAATCTGCAATTTAGGAATGAAATAAACATATAAAAGTATTTATAAAGATTCTTTCTTCTTCATAAATTTTCAACATGAAAATAGTATAGAAGCATAATACAAAAATTTGAAAATATAAGCACATATATCATAATAACTCATCTAAACTTTTGCTAGAATAATTCTAAGTTAATGGGTACTCACTCGCTCTAATTAAATAAATATAAACTTTTTTAAGCAATTCATCAAACACCTTGTATGCGTGCTTTTGTGAGTTAAACCACTTTAGCAAAGAGTTATATCAACTCACCTCAAAACTTCTCGATCCAATACGTAGGCCCCAGTCCAATTGATACCAGTCAAAGAATCGATTCTACAACAACCAGTGTATTTTTAATTAATTTTAAAGTTTCGCACCTAAACATAAAATTTTTTGTTGATATAGAGGAAGAAGGGAATTAACTATTCAATTCTTACCTATTACTACTGTAGGGTAACTGACCATAGGAAATTTTATATACCTGAGTTCAAGAATTAGTGATTTGTAAGAAACCCTAAATTTTTTTGTTACTGCGTGAGTCTGCCTCTGTTTAGTAGACTTTGTGATTGCAGCGTGAAAGAAACAGTGTTCTGTTTCTCTATTTAGAATAAGGCTTTTTAGCCTTTACGTGAAAGATCATAAGTTGTTCGATCAAGGTTTTTAAGCCTTATGCCCCCCATTTTTTTCTTTTAATCTAATTTATTTAAGGCTTTAAGCCTTTTGAAAGCTTTTCCTCTTTCTTTTTTTTTTTTGTAAACTTAATTAATAATTAATGATACCCACTATTAATTCTTAATAATATATTATTAATATTCCTCTAATTGTATATTCAATTATTTAAGTGTCTCTCTCTCTCTCTCTCTCTCTCTCTCTCTCTCTCTCTCTCTCTATATATATATATATATATATATATATTCACTATAGGCAATAATAATAATAATAATAAATTCTATAATTAGCGTGTCTCGAAACTTTTATAAATTTGAGGAGTGTTACAATCTTCCGTCCTTAAAAACATTCGTCCTCGAATGTTGCTAGGGACTTATTCTTAAGCTGACAATCATTCCTTAGGTCCTTGGACCTCTTAAGTTTTCTTAGCACTACTCACTTTTCCAAGGGACACAAAATTTTGGCTAACTCCCTAAATTTTCAAAAAATTCGGCAGAGTTTTTCTTGTAAATTGGACTATCCAAAAAAATATCCCTGTCACAAATACCACAACTACACCAACAAAAACCAAATATACCATAACAGGCCATTCATAGGCACCATACACAACTCATAAATTAATTACTCACACTCCGGCGAGGAGGTACCAGAATAACTAACAAGAATCTAAAATACAACACTTTAGTAAAAGTAAATCACTTTAATGAATTAAATATACTCTGGCATAAACTAAATCACTAAAACAACTAAATATAATCTAGGAAGGACATAAATACTTGCTAACTTGTATTTAATAAATGAAATATAAATGTCAAACCAAACTTAGGTTCACATACCTTTTTCCTCAAATAAGTATGGATATTTCTTTCTCATATCTTCCTCGACCTCCCATGTAGCCTCTTTTGTATCATGATTACTCCACAAAACTTTTACCGATGCTAAATCTTTTGTTCTCAACTTTCTTACTTGTCTATCGAGAATTTCTATAGGTACCTCTTCATAAGTCAAGCCTTCTTTAATTTCTATAGTATCGGGAGGTATTATATGCGACTCATCATGAATGTACTTTCTAAGCATAGACACATGAAAGGCAGGATGAATAGAGGACAACTCAACGGGTAGCGCTAGCTTATAAGGCACATTTCCTTTCTTTTCTAGAATTTCATAAGGTCCGATAAATCTAGGGCTAAGTTTCCCTTTCTTAACAAACCTCATAACTCCTTTCATTGGTGAAACTTTCAAAAATACCTTATCTCCAACCCTGAACTCTAGCTCACGATGCCTCTTGTCAGAATAAGATTTTTGACGACTCTGAGCCGTTTTAAGTCTTTCTCTAATTAGATGAACTTTCTCCAAGGCCTCACAAACAAACTCTGGACCAATCAGTGGCACCTCTGCTGGCTCAAACCAACCCACTAGATACCTACATCTCGGCCCATACAATGCTTCATAAGGAGCCATACCAATGCTGGCCTGATAGCTGTTATTGTAAGCAAATTCTATAAATGGCAAGTGATCATACCAATTACCTCCAAAATCTATAACACACGCGCGCAGCATATCTTCAAGAGTCTGAATGGTCCTTTCAGCCTAACCATCAGTTTGTGGATGAAAAAGCGGTGCTTAAATTGACCTTGGTACCTAATCTTTTCTGAAATGCCTGCCAAAAATGCGCCGTGAACTGAGGGCCTCTGTCAGATATGATTGAAACTGAAGTACCATGCAATCGGACTATTTCTTTGATGTACAACTGCGCATACTGCTCTGCAGAATCTGTCGTCTTTACTGGTAGGAAATGTGTGGACTTTATCAGTCGGTCTACAATAACCCAAATTGAATCATATTTACGGTATGTGCGAGGTAGACTTACTACGAAGTCCATATTAATCATCTCCCACTTCCACTGTGGTATCTCTATGTCTTGAGCTAGGCCACCAGGCCTCTGATGCTCGGCTTTGACTTGCTGGCGATTTAAACATTTTGCCGCATGATCCGCTACTTGTTTCTTCATGCCTTTCCACCAATACAACTCTTTCAAATCTAGATACATTTTGGTAGCACCTGGGTGGATAGAGTACCTCGAACTGTGAGCTTCCTCCATTATGGCCTTCCTAAGACCATCTACATCAGGCACACATAACCGATCATTCAACTTCAAAACTCCGTCACTTCCTAGAGTGAAAGCAGTGATTTCTTTGCTTATGACTCCTTCTTTTAATTTCACCAAGTACGGATCTTCGTCTTGCTTAGCCTTAACATGCGCAACAAGGGGGGGTTGCGCTAAGGCATAAGCAGTTATATCTCCTTATTCGGTCTCATCCAATCTAATTCCATCATTGGCTAGTTTTTGAATTTCTCGACCCAAAGATCATCTTTGTACTGCAAGATGGGCCAAGACACCCATTGACTTTCTACTAAGTGCATCTGCTACCACATTAGCTTTGCCCAGGTGATAAAGGATATTGATGTCATAATCTTTCAATAACTCGAGCCACTTTCTATGTCTCAAATTTAGTTCTTTTTGCTTGAAAATGTGTTGGAGGCTTTTGTGATCTGTAAACACTTCAGAATGCTCGCCATAAAGGTAGTGTCTCCATATTTTTAATGCAAACACCACTGCTGCAAGCTCCAAGTCATGTGTGGGGTAATTCTTTTCATGATTCTTTAACTGTCGGGAAGCATAAGCAATAACTTTTCCATTTTGCATAAGAACACAACCAAGGCCCACTCTGGAGGTATCACAATACACTGTGAACCCACCCGAACCTGTCAGCAAGGTTAACACAGGTGCAGTGGTCAACCTCTTCTTTAACTCTTGAAAACTCTGCTCACAAGCGTCTGACCATTGGAACTTAACTGCTTTCTGAGTCAACTTAGTTAATGGAGCTGCAAGTGAGGAAAACCCCTCCACAAACCTTCTATAGTAGCCAGCTAACCCCAGGAAACTTCTGATTTTAGTTGGCGTTGTCGGTCTAGGCCAGTTCTTGACTGCTTCTGTCTTTTGAGGGTCTACTTTTATTCCTTCACTAGATATCACGTGGCCTAAGAATGCCACTGACTGCAACCAGAACTCACATTTTGAAAACTTGGCATAAAGCTCATTCTCTTTCAAGGTCTGCAAGGCTATTCTGAGGTGTTCTGCATGATCTTCCTTGCTCTTAGAATACACCAAAATATCTTCTATAAACACAATAATAAAGGTATCCAGGAATGGCTTGAAAAATCTGTTCATGAGGTCCATGAATGTAGCTGGAGCATTTGTCAACCGAAGGACATCACTAGAAATTCATAGTGCCCGTAGCGAGTTCTAAAGGCTGTTTTAGATATATCCTCTTTTCTGATTCTCAACTGATAGTACCCCGACCTCAAGTCTATTTTTGAAAAGTAATTTGCGCCCTGAAGTTGATCAAATAAATCATCAATTCTTGGCAGTGGGTATTTGTTCTTAATGGTAACTTTATTCAACTGCCGATAGTCGACACACATTCTGAGAGACCCATCTTTCTTTTTGACAAACAGAACCGGGGCACCCCATGGTGAAACACTCGGTCTGATGAAGCCCTCGTCAAGAAGGTCTTTCAACTGTTCTCTCAACTCATTAAGTTCTACTGGAGCCATCCTATAAGGAGGTATATATATGGGCTGAGTGCCTGGCATGAGATCAATGCTGAAGTCTATGATTCTTTTGGGAGGAAGTCCAGGAAGATCATCTGGGAAAACTTCTGGAAATTCTCTAACAACTGGTACTGACTCAAGAGCTGGTGGTTCTGATTCTGGATTAATAATGTGAGCCAAATAGGGGAGACACCCCTTACCAATCATTCGTTGTGCCTTAAGGTAAGAAATAAACTTACCTACAAGCGATGCTGAACTACCCTTCCACTCTAAGACTTCTTCATTTGGAAATTGGAACCGGACTATCTTGGCATGACAATCTAACATGGCATAGCAGGAAGACAACCAATCCATACCCATGATCACATCAAAATCCACCATTTCTAACTCTATGAGATCGGCTTTGGTGTTGCGACCTTGGACTGAAACTATACAACCTCTATAGACTCTGGTGACTTTCACTGACTCGCCAACTGGAGTAGATACTAGGAATGGCTCACTAAGTTGTTCAGGTTCTAGGCCGAGGTTAATTGCAAAGTATGGAGTCACATATGAAAACGTTGATCCTGGATCATTATGGCATAAGCATTATGTGAGCAGACTAAAAGTATACCTGTAATAACTTTTGCAGATGCCTCTGCACTCTGACGATCAAGTGTAGCAAACAAACGGGGTGGTCCCCCTCCCTGAGTAACTCGGTCTGCACCTTTGCCTGCTTCATGCCCGGTCTGATTATGAGAACCATGAGCCTGAGGTGGTGCAACTGCAGTAGCTGAGGAACTAGAAGGACGAGTTGATCCACCACTAAAATTACGTCGCAACTTTTGGCAGTTGGCCTTTATATGACCAGTGTCTCCACAATGGTAGCAACCATGAAACCGAGCTTGCACTGACCTGAATGTTGCCGCTTATATGTTCCACAAATACCTTGTTGGTGTGAATGTTGCTCAGCATGACTCTGGCTATGTGAGGATGATGTCCTAAAATTCTGATTCTGGCGAGACTGGTTTCCATTTCTGTGAGTACGTCTGAAGGAAGACCCACCACCTGACTGATGACCGGACTGAGCTGGTGCTAATGACTCCTTATATGAGGAGTCCCTTCCACCTCTACTGGATGTACCATTAAACCTGCCCGTTGTCCGAGCTTTCTTGTTATACTCTTTTTCTTCTCTCCTTTGTTGTCTGTCTTTTTCTAAGTGCTTGGCAAACCCCACAATAGAGGAGAAGACTGTCATCCCTACTGTTGCAGCTGATGTCGTATCCTTAATGTGGTAAGCTAAACCGCCAACAAACCTGTGAATCTTTGCTCTTTCTGTCTTAACTATGTGAGAAGCATGCTTAGCCAACCCTATGAATTTCATATAGTACTCTTGCACACTTTTATTCCCTTGCTTGAGCTGTTCGAACTTTGTAGCCTTAGCTTCTCTATCTTCTTCTGGGATAAAGTTAGCCATGAACCTCTTCAAATTCTTCCCAAGTAGGCGGACCATCATCTTCGTCTCTTTCATTTTCCCACATCTCAAACCAAGCGCCGGCCACATCTCTAAGTTGGTAAGCAGCCAGCTCCATAGCTTCATCATCAAATACTTTCATCACTCGGAGGGCTTTCTTGACACCCTCTAGCCACAACATCATATCTTTGTCAACTATAGAACCATGGAACATTGGAGGGCTCAACTTTAAAAATTCATTTACTCTTGAGGACTCAGAATTGTTCTGTCTATTTGATTGAGGTGGAATCTCATCTCTTCTCTCATTCTGGTTGGCCATAAATGCTTTAAACATCCCCATATCACCGTTGACTGCATTAAACATTTGACCCACCTCTGGGGATATAGTTGTGTGAGTTGGAGCTACTGTTGGGGGAGGTACTGGATCCTGAGGTAGTGGATCATCATGCTCCACCCCTTCTTCATGTTCAACTCGGGGTACTTGAACCCCATTTGTAGATTTACCCTTCCTTTTCTGAGTTGAAGCCTTTTTAGTTCTGCCTTGAAACACAATAGTAGCAATAGTTTCTTGAGCAGCATCCTGAGAATCGGTGTCAGAGTTGCGAGTACGAGCCATTTCTGCGAGTTTTGGAGAAACGAATACATTAGATAATTTCTTAGAGATAGGATCTACTGCACGATCTAAAGTATGACAAAAAATGAGAATTTTCCCAAATGCTAGTAGCCTCCTGTTTATAAGTATGGCGCGCTTCATACACATAAACAAGACTCTACTAACACGGCTTCATAAACCCCTAGGACTCCATAAACCTGTGGCTCTGATACCAAGTTTGTCACGACCCATTTTCTGAACAAGTCGGGACTGGCACTCGATCACTAAACATGACCGAGCGAACCATCTCTGCTTATCAAATTTATTATAACTCCAAACTTTATACGCAACAAGGCAATACTCTAACCAAATACTTTTGTTTATTTTAAATATTTAAATAAATCGACTCCAAAACTTTATTCATAGTAACCAATGAAATACTGCTAAGTTATTATCAAAAACATCTGAATCTTAAGCCAACGACTATGTCTATGAAGCCTCTACTGATAAACTGACGCACTGCTCAGGACATGAGATTTCCTGGATAGTTCTCTAAGTAAACAAATAAATAACTTAATAATGATGACTCTAAGGAATACTCCACGAACAAAAGTGGAGCTCACCAATAGCACTGGAAGAGAAGGAAGTCCTAACTCGTAGCCTACTCGCCTGCAAATCCGGTTCCTATATTGTATCGCAGACCAACGTAGGTTCCCAAAAGAGAACGTCAGTACCATCCATTGTACTCAGTGAGTCTTAACAACAGGGGGCGAAACTTTAATAATATATACATCATGAGCAAAGGTTCTAAATGCATGTAAAACATAAAGCTTATAAGAATAATTATAAATAATTGCATAATAGCAGTTTATGAGTATTCTAAAAGAAATTCTTTTCTTTTTCTTTCTTATAAAAAAAATACTTCACTTTATACTTTGGGAGTTCCAATTATTCTGACTTAATTCTGTCTCAGTCACCGTGTGATCGGCACGGGTTCGATCCCAACCTGATCGAATAGTCCCAATCCACGAGGTGCCACTCGCTTCATGGTTCTCAGTGCTCATATATCATACCTTAGCATAGCTAAGTAATTTCTCAGCAACGAGACCCTCGGCTCGTGTGCTCCCTACTTTGGCACAAGTAGTTTCAGAAAGTCAACGCCTTGGTCAGGACCCTCGGCCTGGACGATGACCCCTTCTCAGAATAAAGGATA
>MU706735.1:4479-50204 GCA_026770625.1 Nicotiana glauca
GGCAGCCAAAGGTGAGAGATTTCATGGCGTATGGGAGCTAGGTTTCATGGCTTACATGATAGTGTTTTCATGGTGATTCACGCCATCGGGGCACTGGTGTGCTATGGTGGTGAAGCTGAGAGGAGATGAGAGAAAATGGCTGCTTTTTGTGTTTGTAGGATTAGGATTCAGCCATGGAAGTTTTATGTCTTAGGGTCTTGCGGCTGATTTGATTTTAGATAGTGTCTAATGTCTGATTTTCTTTTTTCGTAGTGTAGGGTTTTTAGGTGTGTAAGGGTGTATTATATAGGGTAGAGATTAGGTTAGGGTATGGGCCTATAATTATGGGCTAGGGATTTTGGGCCAAATACTAAAAAAAGACTAAGATTTATAAAAACGGGATAAACCAACCTAAACTAATTCCTTCTTCTAAAATTATGTACAATTATAATATATAAAATATAAAACTAATTTTAGTTAATTGAACTAAACTATAAAACATAAAACTATTTTTTTTTGTGTTTTCAAGATTATAAAAATAAAGATAGGTTACTATTTTTTTTTGTATTTTTTCTTTAAGATTAAAAATGACTACAAAATATTAATAAACCTTTTTTTTGTAATTTTTTATTTTTTTTAATTAAATAAAGTAAAAATTAGTTGAAATGACGATATTAAACCTAAACTAAATATTTCATGCTAAAATGAATAAAATTTCGGGGAGGGTCAAAAATCACATGTCAACAAATAGGAAACGACCTATTGACCAGTACCCATTTCTTCACCATATCTCTGCAGAAAGGAGGCCGCAGATGCGGTCTCGCAGAAGCGAGCTGGGTCTCGCAGGAGCGGAAATTGGAGCCGGTCAGAGTATATTTTATGGCAATGCGAGGTCATACAATACGAATTTGTGCTTATATCCACTTTTTCATGTGTATTAGTACATTCTGATTTTGTAGAATTTTTTTGACGAACTCTGATTGACCTGAAATTTTGTAGGCCCAAAGGAAACGGCCTAGTGACTAATACTCATCGCTTAGCCATGACTAACATTGTTTGTTGCATTTTGAGTTCATTTTATGACATTGCGAGTTCATGCAACACAAATTTGTGATTATATCCACTTTTTCGTGAGTATAAATACATATTGATTTTGTAGAATTTTTTTGGACGACTCCGGATTGACCTGAAAATTTATAAACTCCGAGGCTGATCGCTTGAATTAATGCACATGGCATAAATTATAGTATACAAAAATTTAGGAATCGTCCTGAATTCATGTTTTATGGTCCTAAAATACTAAAAAATGAGGAATGGTTATTGGCGAAGCGATCCACAAAATTTTAGGAGATTCGGGGTTGGTCGTCCAAATTCATGCAGATGGCCCTTTTTTATGGCCCTAAACTTCAAAAATGAGAACGGTCATAGCGAAGCACTGACTGTTGTTCGTTAGGTCATTTATGGGCTCGCAAATTTTAGGAGTTTTGGGGTCGGTTGTCCAAATTCATGTAAGATGACATGGACTGTATCATGAAAATTTGGGAATCGTCTTCGTCCTGAATTCTTATTTTATGGAATCTAAAACTCCAAAAAATGAGGATGGATCATGGCGAAGCGATGACTATTGTTCATTAGGTCATATTTTGGGCCCGCAAAATTTTAGGAGATTCGAGGTCGGTCGCCCTGAAAATAGTCTTGAATTCATGTTTTATGGCTCTAAAACGCCAAAAAAGTGGAACGGTCATGGCCAAACGATGACTATGTTCATTAGGTCATTTTTATGGGCCAGTAAAATTTTAGGAGATTTGGGGCCAGTTGCCTAAATTTATGCATATGGCATAGGCTACAACACACAAAAATCTGGAAAGCATCTCGAATTCCCGATTTATGGCTCAAAAACACCAAAAAAAAGGAATGATCATGGCGAGGCGATGGATATTGTTCATTAGATTATTTTTTATGTGCTCGAAAGTTTTTAGGAATTGCGGATCGTCGCCCAAATTCATATAGATGACGTGGACTATATGACATGAAAATTTGCAACCATCCTAAATTCTTGTTTTATGGCTTAAAACCTCAAAAATGAGGGACGATCATGGTGAAGCGATGACTATTATTCATTAGGTAGTTTTTGATGGGCCCGAAATTTTTTAGGAGATTTGGGGTTGGTTGTCCGAATTCATGCATATGGCGTGAACTATAGCACACAAAGTCTGGGAATTGTCCTAAATTCCTGTTTTATGGCCCTAAAATGCCAAAACAAATGAGGAACGGTCATGGGGATGTGATTACTATTGTTCATTAGGTCATATTTTATAGTCCTACAAAATTTTAAAAGATTCAGGGTTGGTCGCCCGAATTCATATAGATGGCATGGAATATATCACACAAAAATTAGGGAATCGTCCTGAATTTCTGTTTTATGGCCCTAAATGCAAAAAAAAAAAAATGAAATATCATGGCGAAGCGACGCCTATTGATCATTAGGTCATTTTTTATTGGCCCGTAAAATTTTAGGAGATTCGGGGCTGGTCACCCGAATTCATCCATATGGTGTGGATTATAGCACACAAAAATCTAGAAATCGTCATGAATTCCTGTTTGATGGCTCTAAAATGCAAAAAATGAGGAACGGTCATAGCAAGCGATGACTATTGTTCATTGACCTTTTTTTTTTTTGGCGTTTTAGGGTCATAAAACTAGAACTCCGCCTGATTTCCAGATTGTTGTGTGCTATAGCCCAAGCCTTCTGCATTGGCCTAGGCGACTAGACCCAGATCGCCTAAACTTTTGCCGGCCCATATAAAACGATCTAAGGAACAATATTCACCACCTCGCCGTGACCACTCCTTGTTTTTGGCATTTTAAGGCCATAAAATCGGAATTACACCAGATTTCCAGATTTTCGGGTGTTATAGCCCATGCCTTCTACATCGGCCCATGTGACCGAACTCGAATCACCGAAAACAATTTTGGCCCATAAAAAACAATCTAAGGAACTATAGTCACCGCCTCACCATAACCGTTCCTCGTTTTATATTGTTTTTGGGCCATAAAATTGAAATTTCGTCCGAGTTTCATATTTTTGTACGCTATAACACACGCCTTCTACATGGGCTCGGGAGACAGGACCCGGATGACTTAAAATTTTGCCAGACCATAAAAAATAATCTAAGAAACAATATTCACCGCCTTGCCATGACCGTTCCTCGTTTTTTGGCATTTTAGGGCCTTAAAAATGAAATTTCGCCCGATTCCCAGATTTTCGTGTGCTATAGTCCACGACTTTTGCATGGGCCCAGACGACCAGACCTGGATCACCTAAAATTTTATCGGCCCATAAAAAGCGACCTAAGGAATAATAGTCACATTCTCGCCATGGCCGTTCCTCGTTTTTGGCATATTAGGGCCCTAAAACTGGATTCGCCTCATTCACAGATTTTCTTGTGCTATAGCCCATGCTTTCTGTATGGCCCCGGACGACCGGATCTAGATCGCCTAACATTTTTTCGGTCCATCAAAACGACCTCAGAAAAAGTATTCACCGCCTAGCCATGACTATTCCTCATTATTTGGCCTTTTTGGGCCAGGAAACTGAAATTCCGTCAAGATTTCTTGTTTTGGCATTTTAGGGGCATAAAATTAAAATTTCGCCCGATTACCAGATTTTCATGTGCTACCCACGCCTTCTGCACGGGCTCGAGCGACCGAACCCGGATCGCCTAAAATTTTGTCGTCCCATAAAAAAAACCTAATATAATAGTCACCACCTCGCGGTGATCATTTCGCTTTTCTGGTGTTTTAGGGCCATAAAATTGGATTCCATCCGATTTTGAGATTATCATGTGCCATAACCCATACCGTCTACATGGGTCAGGGCGATCGGACCCGGGTCGTCTAAAATTTTGAGACCATAAAAATTAATTAATGAACAATAGTCATTGTCTCGCCTTTGTATGGGCCCGATCAATCGGAAAATGATCGCAAACTTTTTTTTTCTGCCGATCAAAAAATAACTAAGGAGCATTAATCACCGTCTCGCCATAACCGTACCTCTTTCTTTTTGGAGTCTTAGGACCATAAAAATAAAATTATGCACGGTTTTCATATTTTGAGTATGTTATAACCCACGCCTTCTGCATGGGCCCGAGCGATCGAACCTGGATTGCCTAAAAATTTTCCGGCCCATTAAAAATGATCGAAGGAACAATATTCATCACCTCGCCATGACCACTTCCTATTTTTTAGCGTATTAGGGCCATAAAACTAGAATTTTCCCCGATTACAGATTATCGTGTGTTAGCCCACGCCTTCTGAATAGGCCAAGGCGATCCGATGTGAGTCACCTTAAAGTTTACCGGTCCATAAAAAATAACCAAATAAAAAATAAACGCTACCTCGCCATGACCGTTCCTTATTTTTTTGGAGTTTTAGGGCCATAAACCAAGAATTTTGCTCGATTCTCAAATTTTCTTATGTTATCGCCCATGCCTTTTGCATGGGCTTGGGCGACCAAAATAGATCACCTAAAATTTTATCGGACCATCAAAAACGATCTAAGGAAAATTATTCGACGCCTCTCCATGACCGTTCCTCGCTTTTTGACGTTTTAGGACCATAAATGTTGAATTCTGCCCGATTTTCATATTTTTTATGTGCTATAGCCCACGTTTTTTACATGGGCCCAGTCGGGCCCGGATCTCCTAAAACTTCGCTGACCCATCAAAACGACCTAAGGAACAATAGTCACCACCTCACCATGATTGTACCTCATTTTTTTTAGCATTTTAGGGCGGCAAAACATGAATTCCGTCCGATTCTCAGATGTTCGTGCGATATAGCCCACGCTTTCTGCATAGGCCCAGGCAGTCGGATCTGGATCGCCTAAACTTTTGCCGAACTATAAAAAACGACCTAAGAAACAGTAGTCAATGTCTTGCCATGATCATTCCTCATTATTTGGCTTTTTAGGGCCATAAAATTGGAATTTCGGTCGATTTTCAGGTTTTCGTTTGCTATCGCCCACGCCTTCTGCATGGGCCCGCGCGACCGGACCCGGTTCGCCTAATATTTTTTCGGACCATAAAAAACTACATAAAGAAGAATAATCACTGGCTCTCCATGACCGTTACTCATTTTTGGGCGTATTAGGGTCATAAAACTAGAATTGCGCTTGGTTCCTAGGTTTTTTCTGTGCTATAGCCCTCACCTTCTGCATGGGCTCAGACGACCGGACCCGGATCGCCTAAAATTTTGTCGACTCATCAAAAATAATCTATGGAATAATATTTATCGCCACACCATAATCGTTCCTTTTTTTTTGCAGTTTTAGGGCCATAAAACTAGAATTCCACCCGATTTCTAGATTTGCGTGTACTATAGCCCACGCCTTCTGCATGGGCCCGTGTGATCGGACCTGGATCGTCTAAAAAATTTTCGGACCATAAAAAATGACATTAGGAATAATAGTCACCGTCTCGCTATGACCGTTCCTCTTTTTTTGGTATTTTAAGGCCATAAAAATTAAATTTTGCCCGTTTCCTAAATTTTCGTATGCTATAGCCCATGCCTTCTGCATGGGCCCGAGTGACCACTCCCGGATTGCCTAAACTTTTGCCAGACCATCAAAAACGAACTAAGCAACAACATTCACCGCCTCGCCATGACTATTCCTTGTTTTTTTTGATATTTTAGGGTCATAAAACTAGAATTTTGCCCGATTCTCAAATTTTCGTATGCTATAGCCGACGCCTTCTACATTAGCTTGGAAAATCGGGCCTAGATCACCTAAAATTTTTTTGGACCATAAACAACAACATAAGGAACAATTGTCACCGCCTCGCCATAACTGTTCCTCATTTTATTGTCGTTTTAGGGCCATAAAACTAGAATTTTGTCGGATTTTAGAGAATTTTGTGTGCGCCCACACCTTCTACATGGGCCCGCGAAATCGGACCCGGATCGCCTAAATTTTTTTCGGCCCATAAAAATTGACCTAAGGAATATTAGTTATCACCTCTCCCTGATCGTTCCTCGTTTTTTGATGTTTTAGGGCCATAGAACCTCAATTCCGCCCTATTTCTAGATTTTCATGTGCTATAACCCACGCCTTCTGCGTGGGCTCAGGTGACCGGACTCTTATCACCTAAAATTTTGTTGTCCCATCAATTACAAACGGGAATGCTATAGCCGACGCCTTCTACATTAGCTTGGAAAATCGGGCCTAGATCGCCTAAAATTTTTTCGGACCATAAACAACAACATAAGGAACAATTGTCACCGCCTCACCATAACTATTCCTCATTTTTTTGTCGTTTTAGGCCCATAAAACTAGAATTTTGTCAGATTTTAGAGAATTTTGTGTGCGCCCACACCTTCTACATGGGCCCGCGAAACCGGACCCCGATCGCCTAAATTTTTTTCGGCCCATAAAAATTGACCTAAGGAAGATTAGTCATCACCTCTCCATAATGTTCCTCGTTTTTGATGTTTTAGGGCCATAGAACCTCAATTCCGCCCTATTTCTAGATTTTCATGTGCTATAACCCACGCCTTCTGCATGGGCTCAGGTGACCGGACTCGTATTACCTAAAATTTTGTTGTCCCGTCAATTACAACCTAAGGAACAATGGTCACTGCCTCGCCATGATTACTTCTCGTTGTTTGGTGTTTTAGTGCCACAAAACTAGAATTCCGCTCTATTTCCAGATTTTTGTGTGCTATAACCCATGCCTTCTGTATGGGGTTGGACGACCGGATCCAGATTGTCAAATATTTTGTCGAACCATAAAAACGGCCTAATGAACAGCAGTCACTGTCTCGCCATGATCGTCCCTCGTTTTTTGGCGTTTTAAGGCCATAACACTTGAATTTTTCTGAACTCCTAGATTTTTGTGTGCAATAGACCATGCCTTTGCAAGGGCCCATGCGACTAGACCATGATCGCCTGAAATTTTGCCGGCCCATCAAAAAAAAACTAAGGAGCAATAGTCACCACGAGACCATGACCGTTCCTCATTTTTTGGTATTTTAGGACAATAAAACTGGAATTCCGCTCGATTTTCAAATTTTAGCATGTTATAGCCTACGCCTTCTACATGGGCCAGAGCAAGTGGACCCGGATTGACCTAAAATTTGTCGGCCCATAAAAACGGCCTTAGGAACAATATCCATTGCCTCGCTATGACCGTTCCTCGTTTTTGGCGTTTTAAGGCCATAAAACTAGAATTGCGCCAGATTCTCAGATTTTTATGTACTATATCTCACGCCTTCTGTATGGGCCCGGGCGATCGGACATGCATTGCCTTAAATTTTGCCGGTCCATAAAAAATGACATATGGAAAAATAGTCACCGCCTCTCCATGACTGTTCCTTTTTTTTTTTTTGCGTTTTATGGTCATAATACTTGAATTCAACACATTTTTCAGATTTTTCATGTGCTAGAGCCCTCATCTTCTACATGTGCTTGGACGATCGGGCTCTAATCGCCTAAAAATTTTCCGAGTCATCAAAAATAACCTAAGGAATAAGATTCATTGCCTCACCATGACCATTCCTTATTTTTTGGATTTTAGGGCCACAAAATTGGAATTCTACCCGATTTTCAGATTTTCGAGTGCTATAGCCCACGCCTTAGGAACAATATTAACCATCTCGTCATGATGTTTCTCGTTTTTTGGTGTTTTAAGTCCATACAACTTGAATTTCGTCTGATTTCTGAATTTTCGTGTGCTATAACTCATACATTCTATATGGGCCCGGATGACCGGACCCGGATCGCCTAAAATTCTGGCGGCCCATAAAAATGACCTATGAAATAATATTCACTGTATCGCCATGACCATTCCTCGTTTTTGTTATTTTAGGTCCATAAAACTAAAATTTTGCCCTATTCCTATATTTTCATATGCTATAGCCCACGATTTCTGCATGGGGCCGGGCGATCGGACCCGGATTCCTAATATTTTTAAAGCCCATAACAAACGACGTAAGGAATAATAGTCATCGTCTCGCCATGAACGTCCCTCGTTTATTGGTGTTTTAGGGCCATAAAATTGGAATTCCTCCCGACTCCGAGATTTTTCGTGTGCTATAGACCACACCTTTTGCATAGGCTCAGAATACCGGAACCGGATCGCCTAAAATTTTGCCGACCCATAAAAAATAACCCAAGTAACAATATTCATTGACTCTCCATGACCGTTCCTTATTTTTTGATATTCTAGGGTCATAAAACTGGAATTTCGTCTGATTCCCTAGTTTTTGTGTGTCATAGCCGAAGCCTTCTTCATGGGCCCAACGACTTGACTCTGATCACATCAAATTTTGCTAGACCATAAAAAAGAACATAAGGTCATTCTCTTGTGTCTTCAGAGGGAAGGTGAATGAAGATCCTAACACTCACTTGATGATTTTGAGGAAATCATGAACATATTCCAGTACAATGGAGTGTCAAAATATGTAATCTACTTAAGGGCATTTTACTTTTCACTCAAGGATGACGCGAAGCACTGGTTTCGTAGCTTACCAACTGGTTCGATTAGGACATGGGAGGATATGAATAAAAAGTTTCTTGACAAATACTTCTCAGCTGCAAAACAATGAAATTCAGAAAGGAAATTCACAACTTCTACCAGAAGGACACTGAAATAGTTTTCGAGGCTTGGGAAAGATTCAAAGACGTAGTGAAAAAGTGTCAGCATAATGGGATTGAATTGTGGATGCAACTCCATGACTTCACAAAGAAATTTGATAAAATATATTAGTCATTGCATGTTAGAATGTTGTAGATGAACTTGTTTGTCCAATATTTCTGTTGTAGGGTTATAAAGAAGAAAAGAAGTTGGGTAGATGTGAGCAGGTCTGCCATTCTGAACTAATATTATCTTGTTTGCTATATGAGTTTTTCTCTCAGGGATTATATATATATTTTTGTCTTTTGAGTAGTTGCCTTCAGTGACTGGTGTTATCAATAACATAAATTTTATGGGTAAGATATGCGTAGACACTACCCTTTCCAGACCCAACTTTGTGGGATATTACTGGATCGTCGTTGTTATTCCAGAAAGAAATATCAAATAGAACGAAACAACCAAAATTATTCCCGAGTCCATCCAGTAAAGAGAAGATGCTGATTTTATAGAATTCTTTTTGACGGACTCTAATTGGCTTGAAATTTTGTAGGTCCATAGAAAATGGCCTAGTGACTAATACTCATTATTTTGCCATGACTTTCGAGTTTATTTCCTGATGTTTTGTGGTCATGCAATATGAATTTTTGATTATATTTGCTTTTTTCGTGTATATTAATACATGCTGATTTTGTAGAACTTTTTTGACGGACTATGATTGGTCTGAATTTTCGTAGGTCCATAGGAAGCGGCATAGTGACCAATACTCATTGCTTCGCCATGTCTTTCGAGTATATTTTATGGCGTTGCGAGGTCATACAATATGAATTTGTGCTTATATCTAATTCTTTCATTTGTATTATTATACATGCTGATTTTGTAGAATTTTTTTGATGAAACTCTGATTGACCTAAAATTTCATAGGTCCAAAGGAAACGGGCTAATGAACAATACTCTTCGCTTCGCCATGCCAAATATAATTTTTTTATTTTGAGTTTATTTTATGGCATTTCGAGGTCATTCAATATGAATTTATGATTATGTCCACTTTTTTGTGTGTTTTAGTACATGCTAATTTTGGAAATCATCCTAAATTTCTATTTTATAGCCCTAAAACTCCAAAATATGAGGAATGATCATGGAGAATCGATGAATATTATTCATTATGTCATTTTTATGGGCCCACAAATTTTTAGAAGATTCAAAGCCAGTTGCTCGTGCAGATGGTATTGACTATAATACACGAAAATCTGCGAATCATCATTAATTCCTGTTTTATGGCCCATAAAACGCCAAAAAATGACGAACAATCATGGAAAAGTGATGACTATTGTTCATTAGATCGTTTTTGATGGAATAAATAATTTTAGGAGACTCGAGGTCGGTCACCTCATGCATATTTCGTGGACTATAGGACATGAAAATCTGGAAATCGTCTTGAATTCCTATTTTATGGCTATAAAATGCCAAATAACGAGGAACAATCATAGCAAAACAATGACTATTGGTCATTAGATTATTTTTATGGGCTAGCAAAATTTTAGGTGATCCAGCTCCGGACGCCCGAGCTCGTGCAGGAGGTGTGGGCAAGCACACGAATATCTGAGAATTGGGTAGGATTCCAATTTTATGACTCTAAAACTCCAATAAATAAGTAACGGTCATGGCGAGGCGGTGACTACTGTTCCTTAAGTTTTTCTTTATGGGCTGATAAAATTTTAGGTGATCTGGGTCTAATCACCCGGGCCCATGCAGGAGGCATGAGCTATAGCACACGAAAATTTGGGAATCGGGCAGAATTCCAATTTCATGGCCCTAAAACGCCAAAAAATGAGTAACGGTCATGGCGAGATAGTGACTATTTTTTCTTAAGTTGTTTTTCATGGACCGCAAAATTCTAGGCGATTCGGGTCTTGACGCCCGGGCCCATGCAGGAGAGATGAGTTATAGCGTACGAAAATCTGGGAATAGTGCAGAATTTTAATTTTATGATCCTTAAAAGCCAAAAAATGAGTAACGATCATAGAGAGACGGTGACTATTGTTCCTTAGGTCATTTTTTATGAAACGAAAAATTTTAGGCGATCCGGGTTCGGTCGTCCGGCCTCATGCATGATGCGTGGGTTATAGCATACAAAAATCTGAGAATCAGGCAGAATTTCAGTTTTATGGTCCTAAACACAAAAAAACAAACGGTTATGGCGAGGTGGTAACTATTGTTCCTTAGGTTATTTTTTTTATAGGCCGGCAAAATTTTAGGCGATTCGGATCCGGTCGACGGGCCCATGTAGGAGGCGTGGGCTATAGCACACAAAAATCTAAGAGTCAGACGAAATTCTAGTTTTATGACCCTAAATGCCAAAAAATAGTAACGGTCATGGCGATGCGGTGACTATTGTTCCTTAGATATTTTTTGATGGGCCAATAAAATTTTAGGCAATTCGGGTCTTGTCATTCAGGCCCATGCAAGAGGCGTGGGCTATAGTACACAAAGTTTTGAATCAGGTGAAATTTCAGTTTTATGGCCTTAAAATGCTAAGAAAACGAGTAACGATCATGGCGAGGTGGTGACTATTGTTCCTCAGGCGATTTTTGATGGGCCGAGCATATTTTAGGCGATCCGACTCTGGATGCCCGGGCCCATCCAGAAGATGTCGGTTATAACGTATGAAAATCTAGGAATCGCATGGAATTCCAGTTTATGGCCCTAAAATGCCAAAATACGAGTAACGGCCATGGAGATGTGGTGATTATTGTTCCGTATGTCATTTTTGATGGACCGACAATATTTTATGCGATCCGGGTCTGGCCACCTGGGTCCATGCAGGAGATGTTGGCTATAACATACGAAACTATGGTAATAGAGCGGAATACCAGTTTTATTACCCTAATACGCCAAAAAATGAGTAACAGTCTAGGTGAGGCGGTGACTATTGTTCCTTAGGTCATTTTTATGGGCTGGAAAAACCTTAGGCGATATGGGTTCTGGCGCCTGGTTCCATGCAGGAAGCGTGGGTTAGCACACAAAAATCAGTAAATCGAGCAGAATTTCTGCTTTATGGCCCTAAAATGCTAAAACACGAGTAACGGTCATGGCGAGACATTGACTATTATTCCTTAGGTAATTTTAGATGGGCCCGATAAACCTTAGACGATTCGGGTCTGGATGCCGGGGCCCATGCAGGAGGCATAAGCTATAGTGCATGAAAATCTGGAAATCAGGCGGAATTCCAGTTTTATGGTCCTTAAATGCCAAAAAATGAGTAACGGTCATGGAGAGGCAGTGACTATTGTTCCTTACGTCATTTTTTATGGAACAAAAATTTTGAGGCGATCCGGGTCTTGCCGCTCGGCCTCATGCAGGAGCCGTGGGATATAACACACGAAAATCTTGGAATCGAGAGAAATTTCAGTTTTATGGCCCTAAAACGCAAAAAATAAGTAACGGTCATGGAGAGGCGGTGACTATTGTTCTTTATGTATTTTTTGATGGGCCGGAAAATTTTTAGACGATTCAGGTCCGATCGGCGTGGCCATGCCGGAGGCGTGTGCTAGCGCACAAAAATCTAAGAATCGGGCGAAATTCTAGTTTTATCACCCTAAAATGCCAAAAAACGAGTAAAGGTCATGGTGATGCGGTGATGCGGTGAATATTATTCTTTAGGTTATTTTTGATAAGCCGATAAAATATTAGGCGATTCGGGTCCGCTTGCCCAGGCTTATGCAGGAGGCATGGGCTATAAAACACAAAATCTAGGAATAAGGTGAATAAAACGCCAAAAAACTAGTAACGATCATAGCGAGACGGTGACTATTGTTAATTAGGTCATTTTTGATGGGCTCACCAAGTTTTAGGTGATTGGGGTCTTGAGGCTCGGGCCCATTCAGAAAGTCTTGGTTATAACACATGAAAATCTGAGAACCGGGCGGAATTCCAATTTTATGGCCCTAAAATGCCAAAAACGAGTAACGGACATGGCAAGATGGTGACTATTGTTTCTTTGGTCTTTTTTGATGGGCCAAAATATTATAGGCAATACGAGTTCGGACACCGGGCTCGTACAGGAGATGTGGGCGATTGCAAACGAAAATCACGGGATCGGACGAACTTTCAGTTTAATGGCCCTAAAATGCAAAAAGGAGTAATGGTCATGATGAAGCGGTGACTATTGTTCTTTAGATCATTTTTTTATCGGCCGTCAACATTTTAAAAGATCCGAGTCTAGTCACCGGGCCCATGAAAAAGTTGTGGGCTATACACAAAGATCTAGGAATCAGACGAAATTCTAATTTTTTGGCCCTAAAATGCCAAATTACGAGTAATGGTCATGGCGGGGCAGTAACTATTATTTCATAGATCATTTTTGATTAGCCGGATAAATATTAGGTGAACTAGGTCCAATCGCCCACGTCCATGCAGTAGGCATGGGCAAGAGCACACGAAAACTTGGAATCGAGCAGAATTTTAATTTTATAGCCCTAAAATGCCAAAAAATGAATAACGGTCATGGAGAGGCGGTGACTGTTATTCCTAAAGTCATTTTTATTGGCCTGCGGCGATCCGGATCAGGTCTCCTGGGCTCATGCAGGAGGTGTGAGCCATTGCACATGAAAATTTGGGAATCGGGCAAAATTCTAGTTTAATGGCCCTAAAATGCCAAAAAATGAGTAAAGGTCTTGGTGAGGCACTGATTATTTTTCCTTAGATCATTTTTATGGACTAGAAATTTTTTATGCGATCGGGTTCTAGGATCGGACCCATGCAAGAAGCTTGGACTATAACACACGAAAATCTGAGAATCGGGTGAAACTTTAGATTTATGGCCCTAAAACGCCCAAAAATAAAAAACGGTCATGGAAAGGTGGTGACTATTATGTTTAGGTCATTTTTGAAGGTCCGGAAAAATATTAGGTGATCTGGGTCTGAACATTGGGCCATATAAAAGGCATGGGCTGGTACACGAAAAATTTGAAAATCGGGCAAAATTTTTAGTTTTTTGGCCCTAAAAAGTACAAAAATGAGTAACGGTCATGGCAAGGCAGTGACCATTGTTCCTTAGGTCATTTTAAATAGGCCGATAAAATTTTAGGCGATCCGGCTACGGTCGCCCAGGCACATGCAAGAGGTATGGGCTATAGCAAATGAAAATCTTGGAATCGGGTGGAATTCTAGTTTTATGACCCTAAAATGGCAAAACGAGTAATGGTCATGGAGAGTCGACAACTATTGTCCTTAGGTCATAATTAATGGGACGGAAAATTTTTAGGTGATCTGGACTGGACACCTGGGCCCATAAAGGAGGCGTGGGCTATAAAACACGAAAATTTCGGAATCGAGCAAAATTTCAGTTTTATGGCCCTAAAATGCCAAAACAATAAGTAACAGTCATGGCAAGGCAGCGACTATTGTTCCTTAGATCATTTTTATGGGCCAATAAAATTTTAGACGATTCGAGTCTGCTTGCCTAATTCTGTACATGAGGCGTGAGCTATAACGCATAAAAATCTGATAATCGGACGGAATTCCAGTTTTATATCCCTAAAATGAAAAAATGAGTAATGTTATTGGCGAGGCAGTAGGTATTTTTTCGTAGGACGTTTTTGATGGGCTGAAAAGATTTTAGGAAATTTGGGTCCGGTCGATGGGCCCATGCAGGAGGTGTGAGCTACAACACATGAAAATTTAGGAATCGGACGGTATTTCAGTTTTATGGCCCTAAAACGCTAAAAAATGAGTAATGGTCATGGTGAGGCGGTGACTATTATTCCTTAGATCGTTTTATATGCCAATGATTTTTTAGGTGATTCGTGTCCGATCGCCCGGGCCGATGCAGGAGGCGTGGGCAATAGCACACGAAAATTTAAGAATCTGGCGGAATTCAACTTTTATGGCCCTAAAATACCAAAAATGAGTAACGGTCATGGCGAGGTGGTGACTATTATTCCTTAGGTTATTTTTTATGGTCTAGCAAACTTTTAGGCGATCCGGATTCGGTCGCCTGGGCCCATGCAGGAGACGTGGGATTTTTTAGATCGTGTTTGACAAGCTGGCAAAATTTTGGCGATCTGGATCCGATCGCCCAGGGCTATGCAGGAGGCATGGTCTATAGCACACGAAAATCTAGAAATCGAGTGAAATTTTAGTTTTTTTGCCCTAAAATGCCAAAAATGAGTAATAATCATGGAGAGGCAGTGACTATTATTCCTTAAGTTATTTTTGACAGGCCGACAAAATTTTAAGCGGTTCTGTTGGGGCGCCTGGGCCTGTTGCGGGAGGCGTGTGCTATAACACACGCAAATTTGGAAATCGGGTGGAATTTTAATTTTATGGCCCTATTACGCCAAAAGACAAAAAATGGTAATGGAGAAGCGATGACTATTGTTCCTTAGGTCATTTTTTATGAGCCGAAAAAATTATAGGCGATCCGAGTCCGGTTGCCCGAGCCTATGTAGGAGGCGTGCGCTTAGCACACGAAAATTTGGATATTGGGAAAAATTCTTAATTTATGAACCTAAAACGTCAAAAGGCAAGTACGGTCATGGCGAGGCAGTCACTTTGTGTTGGCCTAAGTTCAGGTGAAATTTTGAAGAATGACAAATGAACTCAGTCATGGACCAGGTCCATCATGTGAGGCACAATGTCTATCAACCTATACATGTGAGATACACGTGAAGGAGATAAGTCTCAGTGATCAAACAACAATATATCCTGAACTAATCGAAAAGGTTGCATATTGGATAAGGAGAGAAAGTCTCCTTATGAGAAGAGGACACAATCCGGATAAAGGATAAGTTGGAGTTTGTGTTGATCAAGGATTCAACTTCAATGGAAGATCAGTAATTGAGTCTCAAACAAACTCTAATTACTAACTCATTAAATAATAACGATTGTTCTCTTTTACAAGGATTGCACAAATGCAGAAGTTAAACTAAATTGAGAGCAAAAGAGCGAGGCAATTTTGCAAGCAATTTATGTGAGATTTGAGTGTGCATTCCTGAAGCTACTTGGAAAAGATAGAAGAACCAATTCCATTGTGTCTTTCTTTTATTCTAGTTCAATTGTAGTAGGCGATTTAAACTTGTACCTTTCAGCTTTCATGGAAGCAATTGTATTATATACTTTGAGTATTCAAGTTATAGGTTAACTTGAAGGTGTCGCAACAGTTGATGTTGTGTGCTACACAAGGATTAGAGTTAATTCTTAGGTTTACAAAGAGTTTTTGTAAATGCTGTTTTGGCTCAGTAATTTTAGTGGAAGTTTGGGAAAATCCTACTGAGTAGTAGGTCGTGATTTTTTCACCTTTTGAGCCAGGTGTTTTCCACGTAAAAATCTCTGTGTTCTTTATTTTATGTACTTTTAATTCCGCAAACAGTAGTAGTAAGTACATCTAGAAGAACCAGGTTCTTCTAAAGCGAAAATTGGGTACCACACAAATTACCCTCCCCCCTCTTGTGTGGTATTGATGTTTAGAACATAAATTGGTATCAGAGCACGTTATTATTGAAGAGGCTAACACCTTAGGAAAAGATCAACATGAGTGCACCACCTGGGAACTGGGAAGGGAAATCCACTGCCAGGCCTTCACTTTTCAATGGACAGTACTATTCTTGGTGGAAGAACAAGATGAGGGATCATATCATAGGAGAAGACTATGAACTCTGGGACATAGTCACTGATGGTTCTTTAGCAAGTACAAAGAAGAATGAGGAACGAGTAGAAGTGCCAAAGACAAGGTCTGACTGCACTACTGAAGACCTGAAAAAGTGGGAGAAAAATGCTAAGGCCAAGAAATGGTTTGTGTGTGGACTAGGTCCAGATGAGTACAGTAGGATCCAAAGTTGTACTACTGCTAAAGAAATTTGGGACACTTTGCAAGTGGCTCATGAAGGAACACCTCAAGTGAAAAGATCCAAAGTAATATTGCTGTATTCTCAATATGAGAATTTTACTATGAAGGAAGGAGAAACTATCTAAGAGATGTATAATATGTTCACTACACTGACAAATGAACTTAAGTCTCTTGGAAGGATTATCCTTGAAGAAGACAAGGTTGAGAAAATCTTGACAAGGGTTCTACCAGTTTCATGGGAAAAAAAAATCACGACCATTCAGGAATCTAAGAATATTGCTACCTTCAAGCTGGATGAACTAATTGGAAACCTTACTGCTTATGAACTGAGAAGGCAAACTATGAAGATAGATACACCCAAGAAGGAGAGAAGCCTAGCTCTCAGAATTACTGAAGGTTCAGATTTGGAGGATGATCAGATAGCTATGATCACTAGAGATTTCAAAAAGTACCTGATGAGAGGAAAGGGTTCTTCAAGAGGTAAAATCTTCAACAAGCCAAAGGCTCCTGAGAAACAGACCAATGAGGGTTGCTACAAGTGTGGTAAGACTGATCACATGATCAAGAACTGCCCTCAATGGGAAATTGAGTGGAAGAAAGAAAGGGATGAATGAAGAAACAGAAAGAAGGAACAAGTTCAACCAAAAAGAAACAAAGGATCAATAAAGGCTATGGTTGCTGCCTGGGGAGAAACATCAGTTGAGGACTCAGAAGGTGAAACTGAAGAAGAACATGCTCTTATGACCATTGGAGAATCAGATGATGAATAAGAGGTAATTATCCTTCATGTCAAAGACCTTCCGTCTAAACAAAGGTTATCCGAGTTATTACTAGACTTCATTGATTAGTCTGAAACAATCAACAATGAAAAGGAAGATCTGTCTAGGGAATGTGTGATCCTAAAAGCAAAATGCAAAAGTCTAGAGTCTAAGGCTAATGAAAGTGATTGCAAAAATGCTGAGTTGAAGAATCAGGTTCATGAACTTGATACTAGTGTTCTAGAACTTAGGTTTGAAAATCTAAAACTGAAACTAGGAATAGGAAAGAAGAAGGTTGATCTCACCTATCTCACTCTAGAGGAAAACTTAGGAAAAACGAAGAATGAATTGTATAAGAAGGATGGATTGATTAAAGTCCTAAGAGAAGATCTAGGAAAGGTGAAACATGAACTAGACAGAACTTGCAAATGGAACAAGGCTTCTGATGCACTTTGTTGGTTGCAAGAGCATCACAACAGCAATAAAAGAGGACTTGTCTATGAGACTCAAGCACCAAAATAGGACCCTAAAAGCAAGTACCTCACACTTCATGAGAATAAGATCTACACCCACTGTGGTAAGAAAGGTCATTACAAAAATGAATATAATGCAAAAGAAAAGGCCAGTCAAAAGAACAAAAGTTTTGTTCAAGGAAAGAACAAGTTACCTGGGTGGGCTAGAAGAAATCTTATTTATCCCTTTGCCCATAGAAAGGGACCCAAACTAGTTTAGGTTCTTAAGACTAACTCCTGATTTCATTTTGCAGGTCCAAGTGAAAGGAAGTAGCCAAATATGGTACATGGATAGTGGCTGCTCAAAATATATGACTGGGAGCAAGGACCAGTTCCTTTCACTTGAGGACTTAAAATGAGGTAATGTCTCCTTTGGTAATGGAAAGAAAGGTGAGATTATTGGGTTGGAAAGGTAGGTAAGATAGAATCTCACTCCATTGAGAATGTCTACTTGATAGATGGATTGAAATATAGGCTGATCAGTGTGTCACAACTGTGTGACAGAGGTAACCTTATAGTATTAACCTCTACTAAATGCTTTGTGATTAATATTACCACTGACAATGTTGTGTTGCAGGGAAAGTGAGTTAACAATATTTACATTATAGATTTGTCCACTCTCTCAGAAAATGAACTCACTTGTCTAAGTGTGTTGGTCAATGATCCCCTCCTGTGGCACAAAAGACTTGGTCATGCAAGTCTAAATCAGCTGAACAAATTAGTCTCTAAGGACTTGGTGATAGGGTTACCTAATATCAAGTTCAAGGAAGACAGTTTGTGAGGCATGTGCAAGGGGGAAGCAAGTAAGATCATCCTTCAAAAGCAAGAAAATGGTAAGTACAACCAAGTCGTTGGAACTGGTCCATATGGATCTATGTGGTCCAATGAGAACCATGAGCAGTGGTGGAAAGAAATATGTAATAGTGCTTGTTGATGATTATTCTAGATTTACCTGGGTTCTATTTCTAACCTCTAAAGATGAAGCATTTGACATGTTTACTGCATTTGTTAGAAAAACTCAGAAACAATTAGGAAATCAACTTGCATCCATTAGGTCTGATCATGGAACTGAATTTGAAAATTCCATGTTCGCTAAATTTGTGAGTTTGAAATGAGCATGATGGGTGAGCTTAACTTCTTCTTAGGCTTACAAATCAAACAAACTCCTAGTGGAACCATGATTCATCAGTAGAAGTATGCAAATGAGCGAATCAAAAAGTTTAAAATGGAAGAATCCAAAGAAATAGACACACCCATTGAAACTGCTACTAAATTAGATGTTGATGAACCTGGTTCATCAGTTGATCAAAAGTTGTATAGGGGTATGATCGGTTTACTTCTGTATCTTACTGCTAGCAAACCTGTCATTGTTTTTAGTGTAGGTCTTTGTGCTCGCTTCTAGGCAAATCCTAAAGAGTCTCACTTGACTGCTATCAAAAGGATACTGAGATACCTGAAAGGCACCACTGATTTGTGTCTTTAGTATCCCAAAGTTAGTAATTTCAATCTAGTAGGATATACTGATGCTGATTATGCAGGTTTCCTAGTGGATAGGAAGAGAACCTCAGGTATGGAACACTTCCTTGGTTCATGTCTTGTGTCATGGGATACCAAAAAGGCAAAACTCAGTGGCCCTATCTACTGCTGAAGCTGAGTATGTTATTGCGGCTTCTTATTGTGCTCAATTGCTATGGATCAAACAATAATTGGTAGATTTTGGAATTGAAGTGGGATGTATTCCAATATTCTGTGATAACACTAGTGCTATAAGTATGACAAAGAACCCTGTTCATCATAAGAGGACTAAGCACATAGATGTTAGACATCACTTCTTAAGAGATAAGTATGAGAAAGGATTGATTTCAATAGAATTCCGTGCTACTGATAAACAAATAGCTGACATTTTCACTAAAGCACTGAGTAGATAAAACTTTATGAGAGGAACATGTTAGAATTAGGGATGATTAAGATCACCTAATAGGTCCAGTTCAGAATGCACAATGAAAAAAAAAAGAAAACAAATTGAAAAAAATATTTATTTGGTTAGGAGTTCTAACTTTGTGTAAATATCTAGATCAATTCTTACTCGGTTTCATACTTTAGTTAGTATTCTCCTGTGACATGTGTATATATATGACTCACTGATCTCTTACAAAATTTTTCTATTATGGCATTTAAGGCATGTTCAAGAGAGTTCTACATGAAGAACCTGGTTCATCAATATGTGTTCATATGAAAGCTCAGGTATGTTTTCTATACTCTGCACAATTAGAAAGATTAATTATCCAATCATGAGCAGAAGTCCTACATTTGTCAAATTTCCAGAAATTCTATCCATTGAGCGTTGAACCAGTTTTGTTCCCCTAAAACTCTAAAAATCGGGATTTTTGCCTAAAAGCTAGCGATGACTAATAATTTCTAAGAGACTGGAATTACACCTTGATTAGACCTCTAATTGACCCCTGAAAAATCTTTCGTTACTGCACTTATGACAAGTTTCCTTTAAATACACACCACACCTCTTCTTCATAATTTCATAACCGTCAAAATACTTCCCCAGTTCTGATCGCCCTTCTTCTCCAAAATTCCCAAATTTTCTCAAAGAAACAATCAACCATGTATAACCCCCAATATTATCCTGGCACTCCTCCACCAGCATCCCCCTCTGATACATCCTCATCTACTCCTGCTAGTGAATCCCCAAAACCTAGGTTTCGTAGTCAGAAAATGTTGGCTAGAAAAACTATAGCATCTGGAGCCCTGAGGAGAGTTCTAAATGAGAGATTGAAGGCTAGCCAGATGAAGGAAAGCCCTGCTCACAAATCTGACTCCAGCTCTGAGTCTGAAGCTTTTTTTTCTACTAGTGAAGGAGAAGAACATGGGTCTTCTAACACTGAGAAAATTAAAGAAACCCTAGGTGAGGTAAGTTCTTGTGTGGTATTTACTTCTGTGGTTGAAAACATAGAAAATAGGTTTGTTCTAGTTGGTCCTGTTAAAGATATAAAGGTAGCTGAATCAAGTAGGAGTGAAGGTAAAAATAAAGGAAAAGAGAGATAGAGCAAGTGGTGATGATAGGGGAAACGTGAAGGAAAAGGTTCTTGCTATCTGTGGAGGTGTTGAAGAAAGCAGCATCAAGTCAGGGGGAAGTGGTTCTGGTGAGGCGGTTGAAGGGCTTGTTCATCTAAGCAAGCAACGAGAAGAACCTATTTCATCTACTGAGGAAACCCTGGCTGACCTTCTGAAAAGGGTTGGGGTGAGCTATGATCCAAAGAAGCGCAAAGCTTCTTCACAAAAGGCTCCAACTACTTCCAAGCCAACCAAGAAAAGCAAAACTTCATCTCCAAAACCTACTGTCCCTTTAGTGCCTAAGGGAAGAGCTACTAGAAGCAAGGTCAAACAAAGTGAAGCAGAGTTACAAAAAGCTCTGGAAGAAAGCAAGAAGAAGAAGAAGAAGGAAAAGGGAAAAGCAAAGGTTGTAGAAAGCTCTGAGGTAGCAGAAGAAGAGGAGGAAATGGAACTGGTCCATCAAGAAAGGGGAGCAACTGTAGTGGCTTCTACACCCAAACTTAAAAAGTCCAAGACCTCTTCTAAGAAGTCTTCCTCTGTACCTGTACCTGCTGAACCTCCTTTAGCCAAGATAACAAGATCTGTAGTGAAAGGCAAGCAGGTGAAAATTACTGAGGAAGATGAAGAATGGAGTGGATAAGAAGACGAAGAGGAATCTGAGAAAGAACAAGACAGGTTTTCCATATTTGGTAGATGAATTTTTTTGAAAGGAAGACTGTTGAGAGACCTGGATGAACCAGGAATGAGGAGATTGGTGGATGCTCTAGCTGCACAAGGGTGGAAGGACATGGTCCTTGAAATGGATCGGAGGCTGGCTGGCCAGGAAGGAACTGATTAAGTTTATGGCCAATACCACTGTAAAGAATGGGGTAGTCACCAGCCTGGTAAAAGGAGTAAGAGTGGAGTTTGATGCACTCAAACTGGTAAGATTTTGGACATGCCTAGTGAAGGATGTGATGATTATACAAGGCAAAGGTGGCTATGTCTGGATTCTCTCCCTACTGCTCTTCAAATCACTAGGGATTTCTGTGCTGCTAAAGATGCTGAAGATATGCATGAAGCCAGATTCGTGCAGAAAAGTGAGATGAGGCTTGAGCACAAGGTCTTGTTTGAGTTTGTCAACAAGTGCCTACTGCCCAGACAGGAGAGAAGGCACAATGCCAACTACATGGACCTGATTCTTATGGAGTGTTTTGTGAGAGGAATGCAGATCAATTGGCTTGCTTTTATTGTCAAATTGCTAGACAAGGTCATAAATGGCTCTAAGGCTCATGCCACTCCATATGGGTTCATATTAACTACTGTTCTGGGCAGGCTGAATGTACCTTTGAAAAAATGGGAGATGGCATCAAGCAAGGAACATTTTAGCGTCAAGACTCTCCTATCTTGTGACTATCCAGTCATTGCCACCCCAGTTGAACCTGGTTCATCTCTGACTACACCTGTCAACATCATGGTTAGGGCTTTGGTTCAAGAATGTGAAACTAAGGATACTGAAATTTCTAAGCTCCAGGCTCGTGTATCTGAATTGGAAACTAAAAGAGATGGCCTTAGAGCTGAGCTAGCAAAAGAAAAGGAGAAGAGTGATGGAATGCTTCAGAATATGCTCAACCTTCTCCAATCTCAAACCTCTAGTTCCTCCAAGCCTTAGATTTTTCAGTTCTTGTCTTCTGAACTAGTCTAGTACCCCCAGTGACCCGGATTAGGGACTTTTTCTATTTTTTGCTCATGATTTGGAAGTTTTTCTTTCTTTTTGTGGTTTGTTTGTAGAAACATATCCTTATCAATGACAACTGTTGTTTCTCTTGTTCTATGAAGATTCTGATCTTAATAGTTTAATTATGTATGTTGATTATTGATAAATTGAGTCATGTTTTCACTTGCAGTTGCCCCAGTGGCCATGAGTAACTATTAAAATCTGGGATTCACACGATGTATGCAACTTTTCGATGATGCCAAAAGGGGGAAGAGATATTGTGCTTTACTTTTTAATCTGAATAATGTGATATTTATAATCTAATTAAACCTGATCCTTGATGATAAGTTAAAATTCCAAGTGAAGTGGTGATGGTTAAGTTGAGTTCTTACAGGTTCTTTGATCAGTAAAAGCACAGAGTTTGTCATTATAAAAAATGAGAAATTTGTTGGCCCAAGTTCAGGTGAAGTTTTGAAGATTGACAAATGAACTCAGTCATGGACCAGGTCCATCATGTGAGGCACAATGTCTATCAACCTATACATGTGAGATACATGTGAAGGAGATAAGTCTCAGTGATCAAGCAACAATATCTCCTGAACTAATCAAAAATGTTGCATATTGGATAAGGAGAGAAAGTCTCCTTATGAGAAGAGGACACAGTCCGGATAAAGGATAGGGTTGGAGTTTGTGTTGTTCAAGGACTCAACTTCGATGGAAGATCAGGAATTGAGTCTCAAACAAACTCTAATTACTAACTCATTAAATAACAGTGATTGTTCTCTTTTACAGGGATTGCACAAACGCAAAAGTTAAACTAAATTGAGAGCAAAAGAGCGAGGTAATTTTACAAGCAATTTATGTGAGATTTGAGTGTGCATTCCTGAAGCTACTTGGACAAGATAGCAGAACCAATTCCATTGTGTCTTTCTTTTATTCTAGTTCAATTGTAGTAAGTGATTTAAACTTGTACCTTTCAGCTTTCATAGAAGCAATTGTATTAGGTACTTTGAGTATTCAAGTTATAGGCTAACTTGAAGGTGTTGCAACAGTTGAGGCTGTGTGCTACACAGGGATTAGAGTTAATCCTTAGGTTTACAAAGAGTTTTTGTAAATGCTATTTTGTCTCAGTGATTTTAGTGGAAGTTTGGAAAAATTCTATTGAGTAGTAGGTTGTGGTTTTTTTACCTTTTGAGCCAGGTGTTTTCCACGTAAAAATATCTGTGTTATTTATTTTATGTACTTTTAATTCCGCAAACAGTTGTAGTAAGTACACCTAGAAGAACCAGGTTCTTCTAGAACAAAAATTGGATACCACACAAATTACCCCCCTCTTGTGTGGTATTGATGTTTAGAACATCACTTTGGTTCCTTAGGTCATTTTTTATGTGCTGGTAAAATTTATGGTGATCTGAGTCTGGGTGCCCGGGCCTGTGCAAGAGGCATTGGCTATAGCACACGAAAATTTAAAAATCGTGATGAATTCCAATTTTATGGCCCTAAAACGCCCAAAATGAGTAACGGGCATGGCGAGGCGGTGACTATTATTCCTTAGATTATTTTAGTTGGTCTAGAAAAATTTTAGGCAATCCGGATTCGGTCGCCTGGGCTCATGTAGGAGACATGGGCACACACAAAAATCTAGGAATTGGGGAAACTCTAGTTTTATAAACATACAACGGCAAAATATGAGTAACGATCATGCCGAGGCGGTCACTATTGTTCATTACGTCATATTTTATGTACCGACAAAAATTTTAGGAAATCCAGGTCTGGTCGCCTAGGCCCATGCAAGAGGTGTGGGCTACATCTCATGAAAATCTAAGAATCGGGTGGAATTTTAGTTTTATAGACCTAAACGCCCAAAAACGAGATGGTGAGGTGGTGATTATTATTCCTTAGATTAATTTTTATAAGCTAACAAAATTTAGGAAATCCGGATCTGATCGCCGGGCCCATGCAGGAGACGTGGGCTATAACACACAAAAATCTAGGAATTGGAGGGAATTCTATTTTTATGTCACTAAAATACCAAAATACGAGTAATGATCATGGCGAGGCAGTGAATATTGTTCTTTACGTCGTTCCGTGATCTAACAGTAAAATTTTAGGAAATCTGGTTCTGGTCGCCGGGGCCCATATAGGAAGCGTGGGATCGACTAAGGATTGATTATTATTATTTTGGTCTTTTTTGATGGGCTGACAAAATTTTAAGCGACCTAGGTCCAGTTGCCCGGGCCCAAGTAGGAGGCGTATAACACACAAATTTGGAATCAGGCAGAATTCTGATTTTATGGCCCAAAAACGCAAAAAAAAAAGAGTAACGATCATGGAGAGGTAGTGATTATTGTTCCTTATATCATTTTTGATGGGCTGGAAAAATATTAGGCTATCCGGGTCCAGTCGTCGGAACCCATGTAGGAGGCGTGGGCTATACCACACGAAAATATGTGAATTGGGCGGAATTTTAGTTTTATGGCCCTAAAACTCCAAAACACGAGTAACGGTCATGGCGAAACAGTGACTATTTTTCCTTAGGTCATTTTCGATAGGCCCGATAAATTTTAGATGATCCGGGTCTAGACTCTTAGGCCCATGTAGGAGGCATGAGCTATAGCGCATGAAAATCTGGGAATCGGACGAAATTCCAATTTTATGGTCCTTAAACACCAAAAAATGAATAATGGTAATGGAAAGGTGGTGACTATTGTTCCATAGGAAATTTTTGATTGGCTGGATAAGTTTTAGGTGAACTGGGTCTGGTCTCCCAGGTCCACACTGTAAGCCTGGGCAAAGCACACGAAAATTAGGGAATCGAGCGGAATTTTAGTTTTATAGTCCTAAAATGCCAAAAAATGAGTAACGGTCATGGCGAGGCGGTGACTGTTATTCCTAAAGTCGTTTTTGATGGGCCGGCAATATTTTAGGCGATCAGGATCAGGTCACCTAGGCTCATGTAAGAGGTGTGAGCTGGCACATAAAAATATAGGAATCAGGCAAATTTCTATTTTTATGGCCCTAAAACGCCAAAAAACAAGTAAAGTTCTTGGCGAGGCACGGATTATTGTTCCTTAGATCATTTTTATGGGTTGGAAAAAGTTTATGCGATCGGGGTCTAGGCGCCCGGGCCCATGCAAGAGGCGTGGGAGATAGCGCACGAAAATCTGAGAATGGGGTGGAATTTCGGATTTATGGCCCTAAAACGGCCAAAAATGAGTAACGGTCATGGCGAGGTGGTGACTATTATTTTTAGGTCAATTTTGAAGGGTCGGCAATCTTTTAGGCGATCCGGGTATCGACGGCTAGTCCATACAAAAAGCGTGGGCTAGCACACGAAAAATCTGAAAATCGGGTAAAATTTTAATTTTGTGGCCCTAAAATGTACAAAAACGAGTAATAGTCATGGCAAGGTGGTGACCATTGTTCCTTCGGTCATTTTGGACGGGTCGATAAAATTTTAGGTGAGCCGGGTACGGTCGCCCGGGCCCATGCAAGAGGCATGGGCTATAATAAACGAATATCTGGGAATCAGGTGGTATTCTAGTTTTATGGACCTAAAACGCCAAAAATGAGTAATATTCTTGCGAGTCAGCGACTATTGTCCTTCGATCATATTTGATGGTCTGGAAAACTTTTAGGCGATCTAGTCCGGAAACTTGGGCCCATACAGGAAGCGTGGGCTATAAAATATAAAAATCTAGGAATCGAGCGGAATTCTAATTTTATGGCCCTCCCAAAAAAATAAGTAACAGTGCAAGGCAGCGACTATTGTTCCTTAGGTAATTTTTTTATGGACGACAAAATTTTAGAAGATCCGATTCTGGTCACTTGATTCCGTGTAGGAGCATGAGCTATAACACACAAAAATTTGATAATCAGGCGGAATTTAAGTTGTATGTCCCTAAAACAAAAAAATGAGTAAAGTTCTTGGAGAGGCGGTGAGTATTGTTTCGTAGAAAGTTTTTGATGGGCCGGCAAAATTTTAGGCAATTCGGGTCTGGTCGATGGGCCCATGCAGGAGGCGTGAGCCCTAATGCGCTAAAAAAATGAGTAATGGTCATGGTGAGGCGATGACTATTATTCCTTAGGTATTTTTATATGCCAATAAAATTTTAAGTGATTCGGGTGCTGTGAGCACGTGATTTTTGCCCTATATGAATTACTCCCATAATTTCAAAACAAAATAATTTCTTTTCACTATTTGCAATTTTGTAGATTTCTGTGGCATTTTTTGTTCATTGTTTGCATTTTTGTTTGTGCATTTTAATTAATGAAAAATACAAAAATATATGTGCATTTGCATTTAGGTTCACATTTTATATTTTAAGGATAATTAATTAATCAATTGTGGCAAAATATGAAAGAAAAGAACAAAAATAGTTTATTTTGCATTTTTGGCCTTTTAATTTTCGAATTTTATAGTTTTTTATTTTAAATTAGGACTTAGTTAATTTTGGAGAATGCAATTAGTTATTAATTTTTGTATTAGGGTTAAATCGGGTTTTTATTATTATTTTATATTTAACAAAATCTAAAGGAAAAAAAAAGAGAAAAAGAAAAGGAAAATGAAAAGAAATGGTGGTCTTTGATAAAAATCTAATTGTTTGGGCCAGGTCTTATAAAATTCCGCCCAACCCAAGTCATTTTCCCCATACCCATTAAAAAATCGGCCCATACCCGTTCCAGCACCTCTTGACCTTAAACGACACCGTTTGGATAAGTCATTTGATCTGGGCCGTCGAGGATCTTTGATCCAACGGCTCAGAAGTGGGGAAGGTTTGATATATTATTGTCCAAACGCCCCCCCCCCCACCCCCATCTTTCATCTCTCATCACCCCCACAGAACCCCATTAGCACAGCCCTAAGACCACCACTTGCCGCCCGCCGGAAATCGCCTACGGTGGCAGCTGGCGTCCAACTCCCACCAAATTTACACCAAACCTTCTCCTTCACCTCCCCATCCCAGATCCCCACTCATTTCCCCTCAAAACCCCTTGGAAACCCTCGAATATTCATTTGAAAGTCGAAACCCTAGCGCACCGACCCCAATCACTCCTAAAATCACACCCTTGAACCTTCCTGGCTTCCTCTCTCTAATTCTCAACACGACTCTCTTCGAATCTCTCCTGAACGTCTCGAATCATAAATTTAGGGTTCCTACCCTAGAAGGCAAATTCAAGTTCGTTCGTGCAATATCATTTCTCCGGTGTTCATAAGTGTTCAGGGGCCGATTTTACCATAAAATAACGTTATTTGCCTGTTCTTGATAAAGAACAGGCGATTGATATTATTTTGGGGTTTAAATCAGAGGGCCAGTAGCAATTTCCAGCTTGGGTCAGTGAGTTTTTCTTTTTCCCTTTGATTACTCTTCTGTCATTTTATTTATCTTCCTTTCCTCTCCTCCTCATCTCTTCCATGTTTGTTTGAATGGTTTGTCTTATGTCTGCGTGTGTTGAAGCTTTCCGAACTTGGCTTTTCCTTTTATATCAATTTAGGGATCATTTGGTTAGTTTTTCAGTTTTGCTTTTCAAATTTTAATTACTGTTCAATTGTTGTCCTTTTTCTTCCTTGTTATTTTTAGGTTATGGCATGTTCTGTTATTTAGCTTAAATTGAGCCTTGTTAATTTAGTAAGTTGGTTAATCTTGTTTTGGTATCTAGCTTAAAAGAGAATCAATGGTTAGTTTAGGTTTTGGGCTTTATAGTTTGTTCTTTGGTTTTTCCTTTTCAGCTTCTCATTCGAATTTTCATTAGTGTTTTGATTTTTTTGGTTTGGGCCTTGGGTTCAATTCAGACCCATTCATTTGAATTTGAACCCTTGGTTCAGGATTGACCCATACTCTGCCTAGTTTTATAAGGGTAATAACATGGGCTTTGAGGGGTAATTTGGGCAGTCTAGGATAGGGAATCTTAGTGTAACAGAAATAGGAAGCTTCTAGGAAGCTTGAGTGGGGGTTTTTAATTGAATTTCAGACTTGTAGTGGCTTAGCTTGGTTAACAAGTCAATAATAGAAGGATTTTAAGCTAAAAATGAGAATTACAGGGGGGGGGGGGGGAGGCAGAGGGCAAAATTAAAAATCCTAAGGTCTGCCCTAGTCCCTTGCCTATAAAGGCATCCTAAAATTGCCTTTCAAGGCAGACTGGAAGAGATAAAAATCTAGAAATACAGGATCAACTGAAAAATTCTATTGTTCTATTAAGCTTCTTTAGTGATCCTAAGTTTCTGCATTTAAAAAAGAAGTTCCAATTCTTTGATGTTAGTATGGAGTGAATTTGGGTCTCTTTTAAATCACTGATTGAAAGTTCGCTGGGTTTATTCATTCCAATTGTCCTTTTGGTTGATTAACTCTATTCCTGGGTTTGAACTTGGTCCATTGGTTGATTTTGGTTGCTGATCTCTGCTGCTTGGCTGCTTGGCTGCTTGGCTGACCTTTGCCTTCTATGTTTTATTTCAATATACAGGTATGCCTTGGATCTGTTGTGTATGAGGTGCAAGCATGAGTTTATGTAATTCAGGATGAAGCAATTAATTGATACCAATCTGATGTTATCTATTTAGCACTGAACTTGTTTTAGTCTATTTAGTATAGTCTTATTTGTATGCCACTTTATTTAGCTAAATCTAGATTCAACCTTACAAAGGTGTAATTGACTTAACAACATTTGGACCTTAAGACATGTATTAATCCTGGACTGAAATCTGCAAGTCTAATGGGTTGAAATATTTAATTCTGATTTCAAGGTCATAGGTTTTGAAATATGTTCATTGCAATTATGAGATATTAAAGTAGTTTTTCCAACAATCATGACAAAGTTTGTCCCTGGTTGGCCTTAGAATTTGATTTGAGTACTTTCAGTAAACATCTTAAGTTCTTTGAGAATTCGAAGGGGTTCTAATGGAAGTTGATTGGATCCTGATCACTTTACTGTTAAGGGTTAAATGATGTTGGTAAAGTCGTGTTGCTTTTAGTGTTTTTTGGAATTGTCTTTGTGAAGTTGTCTATTGAAAAGAACACGAAGTTATATTCAAGTGTCTTTTGAAATTGATCTTAAAATGTAGTCAAGCCTGATTGTTTGATAATCACTGCAGTTGTGAGTTCCAAAATAATTACCTGTTCATGACATGTCGAAACAGTTAAGCTTCATGATTAATTAGTAATTTGCATATGTGATCTGAATTTGATCAACAACATTTGAAGATTAATTTGAGTCCTTTAAAAGAGACGATCCAACAGTGTGCATTGGGCCGTGGAGCTCCCTTTTGGGCCCGAATTCTGAAGTGGTGTGCCCCTCCCTCCCATTAGATTTGGGCTCAAATTGGGCTCAAAGCTTAAAATCATTTGAACTAGAGGTTAGTGGTCCTTGTCATATGATGGTTTTCCTTTGTTGACGCCATTGCTGGGCCCAAACCCCTTCTATTGATTGGCCCAATTCGTGTTCTTATGTGACCATGCCGGTTTGAATTTAATATTTGGGTAATTACAATTTTAGCAGCCTTTTAATTAATTTAACACTTCTTTAGCATTGGAGGGGTGCCATAATGAATAAATTATGTAATAAGCTGCGGCCCTCAGGGGTTAGCTTAGAGACCTTTAAATAGAATAATTTGAGGTGCGCCGTGCCGAACAAAAATGACAATTGCATGGACCTCGCTTAATCAATTTTTAACTAACCTTAGACTTCGAGGTGTGCCATTTAGCAAATTTCCATGGCCCTCGCAAAGTTGCAAACGCATAGTTGCTTTAGGCGCGCTATTTAATAACTTACTTTCCTAAACTCGGGTGCACATTTATGTGACCCAAATCCAAATCTCAACATTAGATAAAATGTGTTATGGACTGCGGGTACATTTATGTGACATGGTTCGAAACATATTTTAAATAACGTTGCAAATAATTAAATAAAAGCGATTAATCAAAATATTTTAAAAAATATGATAATAGGCCAATTATAACAGTTGAGCGACCGTGCTAGAACCACGGAACTCGGAAATGCCTAATGCCTTCTCCCGGGTTAACAGAACTCCTTACGATTTCTGGTTCGCGGACTGTAATACAGAGTCAATCTTTTCCTTGATTCAGGATTTGAACTGGTGACTTGGGACACCATAAATATCCCAAGTGGCGACTCTGAATTTTTAATAAACAAATAAATCCAGTTTCGATTGTCCTTTAATTAAAAAAACTCCCTTTATTATAACCCTTTACGGAGGTGTAGGAAAAATGAGGTGTGACAGCTCTGGCGACTCTGCTGGGGACAACAACCCAGAACTTCGGTTCAGCATTCGAGAATTCGAGCTTGGAATAATTGTTGTATTTGTCTTTATTTATTAGCTGATTTTTTACATGTTTGGGCCTAAATGTGCTAAATGTTGCTTTTTACCGCTTTGATATTATCTGAAGTGTATATATAAACTTCTACGAAACCCCTTTCTTCTCTCTCCTGAAGAGTGCACGCTAGTCGTGACTTCTTTCTGTTTGTTTCATATCCCAAATAGGACGAGGCTCAGACAAGTTGCAAAGTCGGAGGATCTTTTAGTTACCGGTACGCAGCCCCCCCGGCTCGAGTTGTCCGCTCGGGTAAGCCAGGTCTAGAACAAATAAACCCAGGTTTTAAACCTAGAATAACTCAGCCTTATGTCGGATCCCTAGTAGGAACGCTTATCTGCATCATGTGAATTTGACTTAAGGGACTCAACACAAGGGTTGGGTCCATCTAGGACATGTGTACCCAAAATAACAGACCATCCTGATGCATACTACTTGTGCATTTATCTGCTTTGGATTTGCATGCTGACCAGCTTTTAAATAAAAGGGGAGAGTTTGAAAAAGAAAATAGCAGTGTGAGGGTTAAGAGAGGTAATCACCTGTTTTGAAAGAAAAACCCAATGTCCAAAAGGTACTGAAACTCTGTCGAATTTTTGAGAAAAATAAAAAAAAAAGAGAAGGAAAAGGTTTTGTTTTAAAAAATAGTTGGTTTTTTTTATTTGCCCGAACTACGCCAGTTTGATTCTCACAGGGCGTGGGATACGTAGTCAACCCTCATCGGGTCCAACTTCCTTTTTTTAAAAGTAGCCCAAAAAGAACAAAAAATTATTTTTATAAGTAAGGTGATGCCATTCTTGTCGAAATAGCCGAATGTCCCTAATAGGGCGCCAGAAGGCTGTTATTGCAAGAACAACCACCTTTGGTCATTTTTTTTAATTTTTTGGCCAGTTCGCAGGCACAACCTTAAAATCTTCTTCCCCGAAGTGCTGAAAGGCTGTATTTGCAAAAACTGGGTTTCAGTTTGAAATAAACTTTTTGAAAATATGGTGTTTTTCTTCTTGAGTCAAAATGAGTCATAGTTTTTCTCTTAATTAAAATCACTTTAATAAATATGCAGAATGAGCACGGGTCAAGGTTTGCCAGTAACAATCATGAACAAGATCCCTTTGGAGTTGCATATGTGGTGGGAGGATTTGGGTAAATCGGAGCAAGATAAGGTCAAGCTACATTTGGGAGGTCTCACTAGTTTGCTGAAGATAAGGTCTAGAGTAGAGATCATAAAGGCATTGGTTACGTTTTGGGACCCAACTCACAACATCTTGCATTTCTCGGATTTTGAACTCACACCCACCTTGGAAGAGATAGCAGGCAATATAAGAAGTACTGAAGGTCTAAGACATAAGTATTTGATCGCTCCAAGGGCAGTTAACTCTCACAAATTCATGGATTTGCTAAAGATAAGCAAGGGAGTCACATATTCCGAGTTGGAGGATGTTTTTCCACCCTATGTTTTATATACCAGAGGTACAGGCATGTAGGAGGATTCAACAATCCGAAAAGTGGGGTTTGTGGCAAAGGGAACCGAGCAAAATGGGATGAGCATAGGCGTTTCGTTTTCAAGGTAGCTTTCTTAAGCCTCGTGGTGTTTCCCCGGAAAGATGGAAATATTGATTTGCGGGTGGCTGGAGTCGTTAAAGTCTTGATTACCAACACTAATAGCACCCTTGCCCCTATGATAGTATCTGAGATATACCGAGATATCACAGTTTGTAGAGCTGGGGCAGATTTCTTAGAGGGATGCAATTAGCTATTACAGATGTGGATGATCGAGCACCTGTGTCATCGCCCTCATTATATGAGTTATGGGTCTGCTGAGAAAAGTTGCATTGAAGAGTTCGACACAAGCATTTCAGGGTTCAAGTTACCAAAGGGGTTGGGTATCCCACCTTCGCTCCATCACTGCGGGGCAAGTAGAGTGGACATTAATTTGGCTTCCTGGTGAAGAAATTGTGTATATTCCCACCACTGGTCCTTACTTCTTGCTAATGGGTCTTCGAGGCATTCAACCTTACGCTCCATACCTTGTGATGAGACAATTGGGAAGGTGTCAGGTGGTGCATTCAGATGAAGATCTTAGTGTGCATGCGGTCGAGGTTAGCTCCAATGAACAATTTCATGAGGAAACATTGTGTTCTATTTGGAACGAGTGTCAGTATTTGACAGTGAACACTTGAGTGTGTGACCTATCTAGAGGCGAGGTGTCACCCGCCTATCTTGCCTGGTATAGAAAGAAGAACAATGTGAGAGCTGAACCAGAAAGACCAGCCAAAAAGCCTCACATTCAGGAATTCGTTGAGGCGTCGCAAGAACAGTGGGTTTGGTTGGCCAAGGAGAAAGAATACAGGGCCAAAATAGGATAGCTGGAAAAGCAGGTCCGGGACCTTCAGTTTGAAAATAGTTTGCAAGCCGCGGTCGATGAGGGTGAAAAGAAGAAGCTAGCCAAAGAAAATGAAGCCCTTCGAGCTCAAATTCGAGAAATAAAAATAGCAGCCGAAAATCCCGCCAGGAGTGTAAAGGATGAAAAGCTCATAAAGAACCTTAGGCAAAACGTGGATGATTATGGTTTTGATTTGAATAAAGCGGAGAATGAATTAGCCAGAGCTCAAACACAATTGGCTAAGAATGCGGAAGAAAGAGCACGCCTGGTTAGACGGTTAAAAGAGCAATACGACAATGAGGTTGCGAGGTTAAAGAAAAGGGTCATCACTGTCGAGAACAAGATGATCAAAGAGGCCTAGGATTTTAAAGCTGAAAGGGAACACTGTTATGATCTTATGGCTCAGATGGAGGAAGAAGTGCAACAGTAGCAAAATCAACATGTCCACGACACTCAGGTGTTGGAAGCCCTGAATCAACAGATCGGGCGTCTGCTTCAGGAAAAGGGTAGGATCCGAGAGAGCGTCAGGGCCATTGTTGATTACATTGTTATGAAGTGCCAAGCATGTGAGGATATGACCCGCACCACTTTATTTGCAGCAGTGATGACATTTGTCCGGCAAATAATGAGTGATTTGGAAAGGCTCCAAGGGGATCTTGCAGATAGGCCCGTGGCGAGGCCGAATGATGCACCGCGGCCCTATGAGCTTTCGAGGCATTAATGTATTCATGATCTTTGCTAGAGTTTGTACTTTCTGTCAGTTCGTTTTGAGTCTGTTAGTTCTTTTTGAGTCCGTATTTCCATATTTTCAGAGTCTGTTAGTTTCTCTTGAGTCTGTTAGTTTTTGAGTTATTGTAATGAAAATTGAAAATCCCAAAATGTTTTTATTTATTTTTCATTTATGTCCCCAAGAACTACGCTTGGTCTGATTCATGCGGGGTCATGATACGTAGGCAATCTCTATAGGATTCAATCGTAACCAAATGAAAAAATGAAAAAAAAATGAAAAAAGAGGAAAAAACAAGAGAGAGAAAGCAAAGAAAAAGAGAGAAAATAAGAAACCGAGAGAAGAAAACAATGGAAAAACAAGAGGGTGAAGTGAGAGAATAAAAACAAAAGAAAGCAAAGGCAAGGAAAAAGAGATAAAAGAAAAAGAAAAGAAAGTTGCAAATAGAAATAAGAAAAGGCAGGATGACGCATGCAACCGTTCAAAGGCATAATAGAAACAGTTAACTGCTTAGGTGCATTCATGCCCCAAAATGGGCGATTACCAATCTCTTAAAGCCCTAATCGCTAACAAGATTGTTGTTGATGTATTGAGTTCAGGCAGGTGGTTAGTTGATTGGCATGCTGGCACCTCACTCCTACAACACCCAGTCCAAGGACAAACTGAACATGGCCAACCAAGAACTAGAGGTGAGTATTGTCGATCCGTCAAGAGAGGTAGAAGAATTGGATGTTAACACGATGAAAGAAGAGATGTTTAAGCTTAAGCAGCAAATGGCTGAAATTCGCCACCGGCTTATCCCGCCAACCCTGCTTATATCACACCATTGGCTCAACCTCAGGAGCCTCCTACTGTGAATTCATCCCTGTCCTTTCCCACCTACCAACAATGCTATGGCACCAGCTCCCAAACTCCACCAGCTCCACCACCCTAACAAGTCCCATACCCTCTTCCACCAATCAATCCTGTTTTTATGGCACCTCTACGTGCTGCATTACACCGATCTTCCAGTGAGCCTCTGTTCCAGACTAACAAAAACCACTATTATCCCCCAGAACCTACCTTCAAAGCGCCAGAACCATGTTCTTACACTCCTCATTTTGATCTCTCGGCAGAAACTGAGAAGCCTCCAAAGAATCCCAAACGGGAGGAGATGATTAGGAAAGTCAAAATCTTGGAGCAATCCTTCAGGAATATGCAAGGGCTAGGTGGTCAAGTATATGTGGCATATAAAGACTTATGTCTGTTCCCAGATGTTCAACTACCAGCAGGGTTTAAGATGTCCAAGTTTGATTTATATGACGAGCATGGTGATCTAGTGGCACACCTGAGAGGTTTTTGTAGCAAGATGAGAGGAGAAGATGGAAGAGATGAATTAATGATGGCATATTTCAGTCAAAGTTTAAGTGGCTCAGCTTTGGAATGGTACACCCGACAAGATCATGGTCGGTGGTACACATGGGACGATCTGGACCAAGCATTCGCCTGCCATTTTCAGTATAATCTTGAAATTGTTCCAGACCGTCTATCATTGACAAAAATTGAGAAAAAGCCTGGGGAGAGTTTCAAAGAATATGGCTTCCGTTGGAGAGAGCAAGCAGCAAGGGTTGACCCTCCGATGAAAGAGAGTGAAAGGATTGATTATTTCTTGCAGGCCTAAGACCCCACTTATTTCGGTCAGTTGGTGTTAGCGGTGGGGAAATCCTTCAATGAAGTGGTAAAAATGGGAAGCATGGTAGAGGAAGGACTCAAGTCCAACAAAATCATGTGTTATTCAGCAATTAAAGCGACCACCCGGGCCATTCAAAGCGGCACTGAGGGTGTATTGGGAAAGAAAAAGAAAGAGGACGTTGCAATCCCCATCCGAGAAATCTTGACCACTTGGTGATGCATCGATGCCAGACAGGCCACAACTATCATGATCGAGGTACATTCGGGAGTTTGTGGACCGCATATGAGTGGTACGTGTTGGCAAAGAAGATTCTCCGAGTAGGCTATTATTGGCTTACTATGGAGCGAGATTGTATCAGTTTTGTGCGCAAGTGTCATCAGTGTCAAATGCATAGAGATATGATTCACTCTCCACTATCGGAATTGCACACAATGTCTGCACCATAGCCTTTTGTTGCATGGGGCATGGATTTCATTGGGCCAATTGACTAGTAGCATTTAATGGGCACAGGTTTATTCTGGTGGCCATTGACCATTTCACCAAGTGGGTTGAGGCCAAAACGTTCAAATCGGTAACCAAGAAAGCGGTGGTTGATTTTGTGCACTCAAATATCATTTGTCGGTTTGGGATACCAAAGGTGATCATTACAGACAATGGGGCTAATCTCAATAGTCATCTGATGAAAGAGGTATGTCAGCAGTTCAGGATTACACATCGTAATTCCACCCCTTACCGCCCCAAGGCAAACGGAGCAGTTGAGGCAGCCAACAAGAATATAAAGAAGATACTTCGGAAAATGGTGGATGGTTCTAGACAGTGGCATGAAAAGTTGCCTTTTGCATTGCTGGGTTATTGCACTACTGTTCGTACTTCAGTAGGAGTGACTCCTTATTTGTTGGTGTATGGCACCGAGGCAGTCATACCTGCAGAAGTTGAGATCCCATCCCTTCGGATTGTCGCAGAAGCCGAAATCGATGAGGATGAATAGGTCAAGACCCGACCGGAACAATTGAGTTTGATCGATGAGAAAAGATTGGCAGCAGTGTGTCATGGCCAGTTGTATCAACGGATAATGGAAAGAGCATATAATAAGAAGGTGCATCCATGAAAGTTCGAAGTGGGTCATAAAGTGTTGAGACGTATTCTTCCATATCAGGCTGAGGCCAAAGGCAAGTTCGCCCCAAATTGGCAGGACGAGAGTGTTGTACAATGGTGCTTTATATTTAACAGATATAGAAGGCAAGTGCGTTGAAATGGCCATCAATTCTGATGCGGTCAAGAGATATCATGTATGATCTTCTTTGGTTTAATTGTATTTGTTTGTACTTGGCATGTTTTGAAGATTGGAATGATAAAGGCATTTTATTCTGCTATCTAATCACTTTATCTCTCGTTACCCCTTTGAGCCTTGTTTATTTCCTTTCATATCCCTCTTTTGGAATCAGTAGCAAAGATCAGAAGCACAAGTGTGAAAGATAAGTAAAGAAAAGAAAAGAAAAGAAAAGAAAAGAAAGAGAAAAGAAAAAGAAAGAAAAAGAAGAAAAAAAACAACAACAAAAGAGAAAAGGTAGAAAGAAAAGAAAGAAAAGAAAGAAAGAGAAAATGGAAGAAAAAGAAAGGAAAATCACAACAACAAAGTAATTTCTATGACATGAACTACGTTCGACCTAATTCCTTTTAAGGATACGTAGGCAGCCTCACGGTTCGGTCCCGTCAAAATAAAAATCCAAAAGTCCCCAAGCAAGAAACTGGGGCAGAAGCTGCGGTTGTTGTAAGAAATCTAATTTCGAAAGTTGTAATTTTTAAACCTATTTGAATTGTTTTTGAGCCTTTAATACCCTTTATTTCTAACCTTGTCAAAAAGCCCACATTACGGTCCAAAAAAGACCTTCTAATCAGTCTTCAAAAAATGCCAAGTCGAGCAGGAAGAGGTGATTCATATCAGGGGAAACACTCCGGTCCGAGCAGGAAAAGTAATGAAACATGAGAGAGTCTTATTGGTGAAAACCCTCACGGGCACTGTAAGGCGAGGGGAGCTGAGAGAAATAAAAAATGAGAGAGTCTTATTGGTAAAAAATCTTACGGGCACCGTAAAGCGACGAGAAATGAGAGAAATGAAAATGAGAGAGTCTTATTGGTGAAAACCCTCACGGTAACCTTAAGGCGAAAGTGAGTTGAGAAGTGAACAAATGAGAGAGGCCTGTGGGTGAAAACCATTCAGGACACCGCAGGATGAACAAGGTTAGGGTTTGGGGTGAAGAAATCAGGTTATGGAATTCTAGGGCAACAAAGTATGACAATTGAAAGTTGATTGGTTGGATGGATTGGGTCGATTAGTCTGAAATGCATGTCATGATCAATGGTACCAGTTGTTCCACTCAGATAAGTCTCTTTCCCTTATTTCCTTTTAGTAGGTCGTCTAGTTTTGGATTTTCTTTATCCTTAACTCTCAAGGTCATTGCATTTCATTTCTTTTGGGGTTTGTTTCTCTAAGATGTTTCAATGTCTGTTTTGTTCAAAGCAAATAGGAAAGGATTTCAAATCTCACTACCAGCTTCCAAAATTGCAAAGCACAGTGTGGCCAGAACATACCAAAGATAACATGATGTAAAGTGGGATACAAGGAATCACCGAAAGTTTCATCGGTGAATGATTTGGTAATGTCACGGGAGATGCAAAGGTTCAGATAAAGGGGTCAGAGGTGTAAAACAGCAGTATGGGTATAGAATACTCGGGTCGTCAAAGGGCATGAGGTTTGAAAGTCAGTAAGAAAGTCAAGCGATTCAGGGCTAGTTCGGGCAAGCATGTCAAAACAAAACATGGCAGCGGAGAGACCTTGAGTAAGAATGCCATCAACTAACCACCATTTTAAACTAACAAGATTTTCATTTGATTGAAGCAGGGGCAGAAAATTTCATTTGTTTCGGAGGAACTCTTCGTAGGGGAAAGAGCAAACACCAAAACAGGTTTGACCGTAAACTCTCAGGACCCTCCTGTAAAAAGGGGACTTAGTTAAGTTTCAAAGAAATCATGAATAGCATAGTTTAGCATAAGGAATATAAGTTAGCTTCAAAGTTTGAATGTTTAAGGTATGATTCAATTAGGAGTTTTCAGGACCCCCCTAATAATGGGACCTAGTTTTAAGATTTCCATTAGATCACAAGATGTAGCGTAAATTTTGTTGTAAGGTAGTATAATTCAGTCGTAAAATTGTCATTTTTTAGGATAAGACTTGATTTTGATTTCCAGGACCTTCCTAGATAATAGGATGTAGTTTAAGATCCTCTTAGATAACAGGACTTAGCAGAAGTAATACCTTTAGAAGATACAACTTAGATCTATAATTGTCGTTTAATTAAGAGTTGTCAGGACCTCCCTGGATAGTAAGACTTAGCTTTCAAATTATGAATAATAGTTGGTAGAATGATTTAGTTTAACACTCACCTATGTGCCCAACTACCAAACTGGGGCAGAAAATTTCCTTTGTTTTGTCTATTTTTGTTGGAATCAGGTACCCGCTTGGAGAACAGGGAGAAAAAGTTCAAATTCAGCATTCAGGAGCCTGCCTGGAGTGCAGGGAATACATTCAAGTTTAGCAATTAGTAGTCCGCCTGGAGAGCAGGGAATACATTCAAGTTTAGTAATCAGGAGCCCGCCTGGAGAGTAGGGAATACATTTCGAGTTCAGCGATCAGGAGCCCGCCTGGAGAGCAGGGAATACATTCAAGTTTAGCAATCAGGAGCCCTCCTGGAGAGCATGGGAATACATTTCAAGTTTAGCAATCAGGAGCCCGCCTGGAGAGCAGGGAATACATTCAAGTTTAACAATCAAGAGCCTACCTGGAGAGAACGGGAATACATTTCGAGTTCAGCAATCAGGAGCTCACCTGGAGAGCAGGAAATACATTTTAAGTTTAGCAATCAGGAACCTGCCTGGAGAGCATGGGAATGCATTCAAGTTTAGTAATCAGGAGACCGCCTGAAAAGCATGGGAATACATTCAAGTTTAGAAATCAGGAGCTTGCTTGGAGAGCATGGGGATACATTTTGAGTTAAGCAATCAGGAGCCTGCCTGGAAATCATGGGAATACATTCAAGTTTAGCAGTTAGGAGCCCGCCTGGAGAGCATGAGAATACATTTTGAGTTAGCAATCAGGAGCCCGCTTGGAAATCATGGGAATACATTTCGAGTTAGCAATCAGGAGCCCGCCTAGAGAGCAGGGAATACATTCAAGTTCAGCAGTCAGGAGCCTGCCTGGAGAGCAAGGGAATACAATTCAAATTCAGCAGTCAGTTGTCCACCTAGAGAAAGCAGAAACATCTCAAATACAGTTCAAGTTTAGCGGTCAGGCGTCCACCTGGAGAAAAGGAAAACATCTCAAATATAGTTCAAGTTCAGCAGTTAGGTGCCCACCTGGAGAAAAGGAAGGCATCTCAGATCATAATTCAAGTGCAGCAATCAGGCGTCCCCCCTGGAGAAAGGGAAAAGATCTCAGATTACAATTCAAGTCAGCAACAAAGGGATTTCACCGGGAGAATCCAAGTCAGCATGGCAACAAGAGCTGCAGAATCAAGTTTGAAGAGATAGATAGGTTTTGTAATTCATAGACCATAGTTTAGTCTAGCTTCTTTTTATTTTTGACATGGTGTAATAAGGGGTTCAGTAAGCAGTAGCAGCAGCAGCAACAATGAAACCACAGCTTCATGGTAGTCCCAACTACCAAACATTCCTGAACTACACTGACCTAATTCCTTTTTAGCCAAGGATATGAAGGCAACCTCAGAAGCAGGGTGCGGTCAAATCTTTCAAAAATGCTTCCCACGAAGTATTCAAACGGGCAAAAATCGCTCGTATATGCTCACTGCCCCTCTTTGCTCAGAAACACGAAGAGTTTTCACGCAAAGAGGTGCGGTCGCCTCGACCGATACAGGAGGCACACAATAGCACACGAAAATCTGGGAGTCAGGTGGAATTCAAGTTTTATGGCCCTAAAACGCCAAAAATGAGTAACGGGCTTGGTGAGGTGGTAACTATTGTTCTTTAGATCGTTTTTGATGGGTCGGCAAAATTTTAAACGATCTGGATCGCCCAGGGCTATGCAGCAGGCATGGTCTATAGCACAGAAAAATTAAGGAATCGGGCAAAGTTTTAGTTTTATGGCCTTAAAATGCCAAAAATGAGTAATAATCATGGCGAGGCGGTGACTATTATTTCTTAGGTCATTTTTTATGGGCCAAAATTTTTTTAAGCAATCCCCATTGGGGCGCCCGGGCCCGTTGCTGGAGCCGTGTGCTATAACACATGAAAATCTGGAAATCGGGCGGAAGTTCAATTTTATGGCCCTATTACAGCAAAAAACAAAAAATGGTAATGGAGAAGCGATGACTATCATTCCTTAGGTCATTTTTTATGGGCCAAAAAAATTTAAGGCGATTCGGATCCGATTGCCCGAGCCTATGCAGCAAACGTGGGCTATAGCACACGAAAATTTGGGAATCGGGTGAAATTCTGAATTTATGACCTAAAATGTCAAAAGCGAGTAACGGTCATGGTGAGGCAGTCACTTTGGTTCCTTAGGTCATTTTTTATGTGCCGGCAAAATTTAAAGCGATCCGAGTCTGGGCGCCTAGGCCCGTGCAGGAGGCGTTGGCTATTGTCGACGCCCCCTTTTTCCTCCTTTTAAAAAGAAAGAAATTGGGTTTACGACATTATGGACAAAACAACTCTTATTCCCTTTTTAGGAATCGGGTTATGGAATTTGAAGAGTCGCCACCTAATGATTATAGTGCATTAGGACACTTTAAAGAAAAAGAAGAAGATTTTTGAAAGAAAACCAGAGTTCGGGTAAGGGCTTGAGATTATCTCAAGGGGAAGGTGTTAGGCACCCCTCAAGATCCACTAGTGTGGTTCCCGGCCATGCTTAATTGTGACTTTAAAATAGAAGGGAACAAGTAAGGTTTGCACATAGTAGTTACAAATAAGTAAAAAATAAATTTAGAAAGGAAGGAAAGGACATAAATGATTTTAAAAGAGAAGGATTAATTGGAAGAAAACATAAATTTAAGAAGAACATTATACAAATAAAGAAAAGGAAAGGGGGTCCTAGGTTTAAATACAATATGGATCACATCGGTACAATAACCCGCATACACTCCTCAAGAGAGGGGTCGCCTATGATATTAGCGCACCGGTCATCATCTCCATATTCTACCCTTCCTGCCCCGTAAAGGTTATTTAAACGTGTGGATTGGTCACGAGTGCTTATTGGGTGCTATTACCCGTCCCGTCCTATAGGTCCTAGAGGGTATTTAGGACCGCTATTCCTATAAGGTAAGGACTAGGCTGAACCCTTAGGTTTAAAGGTCAAAATGCTAAGCGACATACATAACAAATAGGACTACACGTAAAGGAATCATATAAAGGGCATGTAAAAGGCTCAAATATCCCTCCATAGATAGGCATATAATCAGCACGTCTCAAACACATTGAAGGTCTAAAAAAATGAGAATTTTAAAAGCAAGAATGTCGAAGATAGGTTTCCGAAAGTTGGACAGAAAGTAGAAAGTTTGACTGAAGGACGAATTTCAGAAGTAAAAGAGGGCAATAAGTATATAGAAATTAGTATGGAAACATACTTTTGAAAATCATAGTAGAGATATTAAAGACACAGTACTCTGAGAAGTTTTAGAAAATAGCAGCATAATTCTGGGCTGAAAAAAAAAGGTAACTCAGTAGAAAACATATAGCACAGATGTGATTATCTAAAAATAGGACAGAAGTTTAGTGGGAAAACCAAGAAGACTTCAGAGAGGCCGAATTCAGAGAGTTAAAAGAGGTTGAGTAGCCTAAAACATGATTAAAAATGATCAATCGATTTTATCCGGCCTAAGGCTTGCCTAGGCGTTATATACATTGCCTGTTTACCTGAAAGGTGAGCATACATATTAATCCAGTTTTAAGAAGAAGACACAATTAATCAGACTTGTGTTGTTAAATAAAACTAGTGAGGAATTCAAGCAATTGCAACTCAAACAAAAATCCTAGGTAACATGATGTCTAATGCACATAAAGGTCCTAAACACATGGTATCTAAATGCAGTAGCAATCCTTGTAATAGTAGTTAGTTGGTTATCAACTAATTGTGATTACGAAGTGAGTATAATAACAAGCTGGAAGTAAAAAAGCCTAATACAGGATTTCTAATCGTGTGAGATGCATTGTCACACCTCCTTTTTCACCTACACCCGCAAGGGCGTAAAAGAGTTTTTCCAATTAAAGGACAATCGGAACGGGATTTAGTTGTTAATTATTCAGAGTCGCCACTTGGGAGATTAATGGTGTCCCAAGTCACCGTTTGAATCCCGAACCGAGGAAAAATATGACTCTGTTACAGTCTGCGAACCAAAAATTCGAGTAAGGAATTCTGTTAACCCGGGAGAAGGTGTTAGACATTCCCGGGTTCCGTGGTTCTAGCACGGTTGCTTAACTGTTGCATTTGATTTTATCTGATTTTAATACATGCTGGCTTATGTGCCTTTTATTCGTAAACCGCTTTTTATCTTTGTTTATTTTAAAAGAATTGCGACGTCGTGAAAATACATTTCGAACCACGTCGCAATCAATGCACCCGTGGTTGTCAACACATTTCGACTCTGTCGAGATTTGGATTTGGGTCGCATCAATGCGCACCCGAGTTTAAGGAGGTAGTTTAATTAAATCGCGCCTAAAGGTTCTAACGTAATATTATTTTGGGGAAGGCCATGAAGTTCGCTAAATGGCCCTCCCAAATTCTAATCAGTATTTTTTAACAACCATTTATTGAGGGCCCCACATTTATTTATTTTGTTCGGTGAGGCTCGTCTCATTTTATGAACCCTTTTTCGATCATTATTTATTTTATAAGAGTTACGACGTCGTGAAAATGCATTTCGAACCTCGTCGTAATCAATGCGCCCGTGGTTGTCAACATATTTCGACTTCGTCGAGATTTGAATTTGGGCCGCATCAATGCGCACCCGAGTTTAAGAAAGTAATTATTATTAACTAACGTGCCTAAAGTAATTCCGCATTTGTAATTTGTGAGGGCCATGGGATTTAGCTAAATGGCACGCCTCGATTCTACAGGGTTTTATTGTTCAAAGACGTTATAGTCGGGTTACACGGAATGCACCCTGAATTTGGGAAATTGAGCATCGTAACTACATTTCCAAAACTAATTTTCCATGACCCTCTTTCTGATTTTGATTAAATGACCAATGATTCGACTTCGATTTAACCCCGTCGTCACGTAATTCATTAACCAAACTTCTCATAGCATATTTGTTTATTCCATATTTTCAAGTTCCTAAAACAAACTCAACTAAAACAAGTTATACAATTTGTTAAATCAAACCAACAAAATACTAAAATAAAGATAAGAGCCTATTTGGATCTACTTATTTGTGACACTAAGTTAACTTGGCATTTGATCTTCATAGAACAAACAAAAAAATATTCACAAACAAATAAAGTATATAAAAATGGAAACTGAGCACTAGATTTAATACAAAAATCCTATTAGTGAATTCAAGCATACTAGCAAACAAATTGTATTTGAAAACTTTCTTTCAATATTGATGAAGCAAAAACTCCAAATCGACAAAATCGGACAGAATGACTAACCGGTGGATCAAAATCTTAGAGATCGGCAACAAATCTTTAAGCCGAAACAGGGGCCACGACCGGAGCTCCGGCAACCTCAAAGGAAGGGAGCTTCTCAACAACGAACTCGACGGCGCATTCGAATCGAACGGACCTCTTAATACAAAGCGAATTTGGTTCTGAAAATACTCAGCAACGGAACGTTTGGGCAGTGACGGAAAACTCAAAATGCGATCTCAACGTCAAAATCCGAACTCGGCTGATCTAGGCTTTGTATTTTTGTATAGTTTTGTCTCGAAAAGCAACAGAAAAGTAGATGTTTTCCTCCTTTGATTCTAGCTCTTGAACTTTCACAAGCAGAAGGAGACGATGGGTGGTCGACGATGAGGGTGGTGTTGGGTGGTTGACGGAGGTTCAGGCGTGGAGATGGTCGTCTGGAAGCAAAAACTGGTGGTATGGAGGTTTCTTCATGTCTTCTTCAATGAAGACTCAATGTCTCCTCTCTATTGATTTCGTCCGTTCCTCTTTCGTGTGACCTTTTTTTTTGAATTTTTGTCCGTCTCTTTTTTTTGTGAATTTTTTTGTGTATCTCCTTTTTTTTTCATTGGGTAGAGAATGATTTTATAGAGTGTGTGGAATGGGGTGTTATGTGGGGGAGTTTTATTTGGGGAGAAGGTGTTATGTGAGGTAATATTTTGGGGGGAAGGTTTTAGGTGGGGAAATATTTTGGGGGCAAGATCTTAGGTGGGGAGAAATGATTTGGGGGGGAAGTATTTTGGGGAAGGTTCTTCCCATTTTTTTTACTCCTAATTTCTTTTTATCTTCCTCTTTTTTTGTATTTTATTTACTTATTTTGTATTTTATTTTCTAATTTTGTTAAATGCTAAATTAAAACTCAAAGCCAAATTAACACTAAAAATTAGATTTCCTAATTAAAATGCAAACTAATACCAATTTAAACTAAAAATGCAAAAAGTACCATTTTTGTTCTAAAACAAATTAACCCTTAATTAATCCTAAAATATGAAATTAGATCTCAAATGCAAATGCGTATTTTTTTTCATACGAATTAAGATGCACATATAAAAATGCAATAATTACCAAAAAATGACACAAAATTCTCAAAAATTATAAAAATAAAAAAAAATCATTTTGTTTGAATTTTTTGGGAATAATTCATATGCAGGGCGAAAATCACGTGCTCACAGCTGCCCCTCTTTGCTCGGAAATATGAAAAGTTTTCGGGCAAAGATAAGTGAGCAAATACGAGCGATTTTCACCCGTTTGAAAATTCCGTGTGAAGCATTTTTTGAAAAAAAATTGACCGCACCCTGCTTCAGAGGTTGCCTACATATCCTGGGCTAAACAGGAATCAGGTCAGTGTAGTTCGGGAGTGATGGAGTACCGAGGTTGAGAGTCGAGGTTCCGTCCGAGGCTCCGGTCCGCTATCCTGTTATTACATCAAAATTGAAAAAGACTAACTAAGCCTATC
>MU706738.1:3520-13709 GCA_026770625.1 Nicotiana glauca
CAACTTTAAGCTTTCGAAATGAGAATTCTCTTCCCAAATCAACTTTGAATTTTCCGAAATCAAATTCTGACCACGCGTACAAGTCATAATACCTGAAATGAAGCTGTTCGTGGCCTCCGACTGCTAAACGGAGCGTTGGTACACAAAACGACCGGTCGAGTCGTTACACGAACCCTGACCAGATATGGGAAATGCGATGCTGGGTTCGCATTTGCGAACCCTTACTAGATTGCCAGTTTTCGCATTTGCGAACACAAGATCGTATTTGCGATCAGCCTCAGTTCGCATTTGCGATCAGTGACCAGAAATCCCCTTTTCGCATTTGCAAGAAAATGGATCGCATTTGCGATCATATGCCCAGACCCAAGGCTTTGCATTTGCAACTCAATGCTCGCGTTTGCGAGCTCGCAATTGCGAGGCTCATCTTCACAAATGCGTAGATCACAGAAGCAAAAATACCAGATTTTTACAAGTTCAAAAATTCAATGCGTGGCCTATCCAAAACTCACCCGAGCCCTCGGGGCTCCAAACCAAATATGCACACCACCTCAAAAACATCCTATAATCTTATCCGTGCGATCAAATCGCTAAAATAACATCATATACATCGAATTAAACCTCAAAAATTCGTAATTTCTTCCAAGTTTTCATGAAACATCAAATTTTCATTTTAAGCCCGAAATAAGTCAAACGACGTCTGTTTTCAACCAAGTTTTGCAAAAAGCGCTTAAATCACATATAAGACCTGTACCGGGTGCCAGAACTAAAATACGGGCCCGATACCAATACGTTCTAATCAAATTCCATTTCAAATTCCCTTAAATATTTTCCGAAAATAATTTCACACAAAAATTCATTTCTCGGGCTCTAGACCTCGGAATTCGATTCCGGGCATATGCCCGAGTCCGTTTACCCAAAATGTTAACCAAGGTCAAACTTATTCATTTTAATGTTAAATTTGTAGCATTTTTCACAGAATTTCACATTTGAGCTTTTTGGCTATGCGCCCGGGCTGTGCACGCAAATCGAGGCGACTAGAAATGAGGTTCTCAAGGCCTCGGAAGCACGGAATGAGAAAGAAAATAGGTGATGACTCATTGGGTCGTCACATTAACAGAACCTTAGGAAAAATGTCGAGGGCTGTATTGAAAGGTAAATTAACTTCTTGGGAAGATCACTTACCTATGATTGAATTTGCTTACAATTGAACAATCCATTTTTCTATAGGTATGTCTCCTTTTGAGGTTATTTATGGTTTTAATCCCTTTACTCCCCTTCATTTATTACCATTACCTACTAATGATATTGCTAATCTTGATGGTAGAACAAAGGCTGAAATGATGAAAAAAATTTATGAGCAAACGAGGCTTGCAATTGAGAAGAAAAATGAGCATATTGCCTTGAGAAAGAATAAGGTAAAAAATAAGTTGTTTTTTTAACCTGGTGATTTAGTTTGGGTTTACTTTAGGAAGGAGATATTTCCTTACAAAAGGAAGTCAAAGTTGCATCCTAGAGGAGATGTCCCATTCTAAGTCCTTGAAAGGATTGGAGACAATGCTTACAAGCTGGATCTTCCTGGTGAGTTTCAAGTAAGTGCTACATTCAATGTTGCTGACTTGTCTTTGTTTGATTTAGGGTCGAATATTTTCAAGAAGAGGGGAATGATAGCATCAAGGATAATGATAGAGTTTTGGAAGCTCCAAGAAGGCCATTTACAAGATCTCAAGCCAAAAAATTGCAGACTAAAGTTGCTGGACTTCAATGGCAAATAAAGAAGCTTTTAATTGTAGAGGAAGAGCTCAAGCCCAAAGAAGATGAATTATCCAAGTTTTACAATTATTTGGTGGTCCAAATTGAAGTCCAAGAGGAGGAAGACTGGATCCCAACATTAGCCTTTGAAGTCCACCAAAAGGGCACAAAGAAGAGCTTAAAATAAGCTTAAAAGAGGTCCAAAAGGGGGCGTTTCAAAAGAAGCCCAAATGGAGTCCAAACCAATGGCCCAAACTATTTGTTTTAAGGCCCAAATATTCCCCTAAGGGTTTTGGCCGCCCGCCCTCTTATTTTTATTAGCTTTTATTAGGTTTTCTAGTATTTAGCTTAGCCTCCAAGTTAGGGTTTACCTTGGCAGCCACCTACCTAGTTTTAAGGATTTTTACCTCCTATAAATTGGAGTTCTTTTCATTCATTGTGGTACTTCATTATTGATTAATAATATTAAACTTTGAGAGTTCTTTTGAACCTTTGTTACTTATGCTTTGAGATTTATCTTTCAACCTTTTCTAGTTCATAGTTCAAGGTAGTAAGATAATTTCTTTATTGTGATATCATCGATTCCTTTGTGGTATTCTTAGAAGGCGATTAATGCTAGTTATTAATTGTAGTCTCAAGTTACTCGTAAAGCGGTTAAGATCTGAATTTATTATTTTTTATTTGTTAAGTAAAGGCATTTGATTTCTTTAATAAATCAAAATGTTGTTGCTTGGATCTTGCCAAGGCTATCGAACTTGTGTTCTTGGAAGTTCTTGGAATTCTTTTCCTGAATTTTCCCATATCCTTTATTTTCTGCACTTTAATTCTAGTCGTTTAATTTCTTATTGTTATTGCTTCTACATTTACTTCTTAAATTCTTACTCTAGTTTGGATTTTCGACCTTGATAACAATCACTTTATCTCCCAGTTCAAAAGGTCTGTCAGTACTTGGCTGCACAAAATCACAAGTACTAAAACAAGAGAGAGTTAATGGGTTAGGAAGTAAAGAACATGTTTTCTTTCTTACACTCTCTTTTGCTTTTATCTCAAGACTAACTTTTTCCTCACCCTTAGCCTCTTTTCTCTCACTAAACTTTTCTTCTTTTTCATCACTCAAACCATCTCTCTCTCTCTCTCTCTCTACCCTAAAGTTTTTTTCTATCTCATGGCCTTCGCTCTTGTCTTTCCTCTCAAGCTCACTCTTTTCCTTCCTTACATCGCACTCTCTTTACTCAACACAACCTCTCATTTTTCCTCTCTTGGGATGTCAACATGAACTCCCTTACTCTCATTCTTTTCTCTCTCATATTTTTTTCCATATTTTCTTTAACAGTCTTTTCATCTTCACAAATTTGTGAGGGAACAAGAACAACAATAAGCCTAAACTTATCACCTTTCTTGAATACCTAGAATTAATGTAAGATTTCAAAAGAGTTTAATCTTACTACCTTAAGTGAGTCTTGAAGGTTTAAGAATAAATTCAAGAGTAGCCACACACAAGAGTGCAAGAAAAATCTCACAATTTTATTGATAATAATCTGAATAATCTAAGTATAAAAACAAAGAAGACACCCCTTATATAGGTAGGAGGGGATCACGAAATTAACGTTAAAAAAACAAGGAAATAAAGCCCTAAACTACTTTGGACAACAAGTCCAGCTACTTTAGGAAAAGGAAAATACTAGAAAGCAAAAACCAAGTCCTTCTTGGTAAGTAATTCCAAAAATCTTAGAAAAGGAAAACATAACCTTAACTAACTAGGAAAATAATAAATATTGTCCCATAATATATGGTAATAAGTCCCAAACCAATCTTGGAGAGAATCTTGAAAATCTTGAAGGAAATTTGCAAGCAACTTGGCACCAACTTGCACGCAACATCTAGCATAACTATCGTACCACTCTTGGACATCAATTAAGTTCTTTTTATGCTATAAAAACGTGGTTTTATGTAGGACTTCAAAGGCTACAAGTTTGGACACATTTTAGGTGCTAAATTGATCCAATAGTGGCTGATATGGACCTTCTTTAGAGGATGTTTTTTGGGATCTAATCCACCTCTTCTTGGACATGAATTTGAGGCATATAATATTATAACACCTATATAACTGTGATGACCCTGCCGAGTGTCTTAAGAATTTACGCCCTAATTCCCTATTAACTGCTTTTCCCAAGTCTATTTCTGCTAATTTGAATTGTCGGGATGTTCGAATTTGAGTTTCAGAGAGTTTTGGGACACTTAGTCTCTAAATGAGAGCTTAAGTGTTGGAAAGTTGTCCGTAGTCGGAACAGTGTGAAGACGACCTCGAAATGGAAATCCGATGCTTCCGCTAGCTCCGTTAGGTGATTTCAAGGTTGGGAACGTGTTCAGAATGTGTTTTGGAGGTCCGTAGCTAATTTAGGCTTGAAATGCCAAAGTTTGAATTTTTGACGTTTCCGATCCGATAGTGAGATTTTGATCCGATGGCCGGAATGGAATTCTGGAAGTTGCAATAGCTCTGTCATGTCATTTGGGATGTGTCTGTAAAATTTCAGGTCATTCGGACTTGGCTTGATTAGGTTTTTGATCGAAAGCGTGTTTTGAGAGAATTTGAAGTTCTTAGGCTTAAATAATTTATTAATTCGAGTTTCCGACGTTGTTTTAGGTGGTTTAAGGATTGGTACAAGTTTGAATGATGTTATGGGATATGTTCGTAGGTTTGGTTGGGGTCCTGGGAGCCTCGGGTGTGTTTCGGATGGGCTACGGGTCATTTTCTCCTATTTTAGAACTGCTGTTGCTGCTTCTGGTATCCTTCTATCGCGTTCGCGAGCTGCCCCTCGCGTTCGCGAAGCTCTATTTATCTCTTCATCGTGTTCACATTTAACCTTCCACGATCGCAAAGGTCTATTTTTCTTTACTTCGCGATCGCATTTGTAACCTCGCGTTCACATATTAGAGTTGGGTCAGCTGACAATTTTTCTCTTTCGCATTTGCGTTTATCACTTCGCGATTGCGAAGCCCCACATTTATCTTCTCCACGTTTGTGTTCTCATCATCGCGTTCGCGACGTACAATCTGGGCGGCCTCGAAATTTTATCTATGTGATCGCTACCCTTCTCCCGCGATCGCGATGCACAAATACCTGGGCAGACAGAATATATCCCAAATTTGAGGGTTTCACCATTTTTATCTATTTTGACTTCTAGAGCTTGGTTCTTGGTGATTTTTGAAGGGATTTTCACCGGGGTAACTTGGGTAAGTAATTCTCACTCGGTTTAGACTAATTTCTATGAATCTCCTCTTAAATTCATCCTTTAATTTCGGATTTTGAATGAAAATTTGGTAGAACTTCTTAGTCCGACTTATTGAATTTTGATTGGCTTTTTGGCATCCTATTTGAGATTTTTATATGAATAGACTCGTGTGAGGATTCTGAAAACATAAATTTCACCCGAATCCTAGATGTTGGCCCGAGGGGCATTTTGGTCATTTTTATATAATTCCGCGTATTAGCTTAGAATTTAATTGTAGAATCTATTACTTGAAGTGTGATTTACATTATGGAATTTAATTGAATAGATTGGAGTCGAGTACTCATGGCAAGAACGTGATTTCTAGTTGATTTTGAGCCGGTTCGAGGTAAGTATCTTGCCTAACCTTGTGTGGGAGACTTCCCCTTAGGATTTGACTCTTCTCTACTTATTGTATTCCGTGTACGCGAGGAGACGAGTGCGTGTTCGGATTTATTTGTGGGAAAAATTGGCCTTTCTAGGTTCTTAGGTCCTTATATGCACTGAGTATGAAGTTGTTCTTGATATGATTGAATTTTTCTTTTGCTAGTTCCACCTCTACATATTTTATTTGGAATTAATTGCCTTGTGGTTCATTCTTATCGCCTAATTGACTCTTACCTTACTTAACTGAAGATCTTTAGCTCCTCCATTGTCACGTTATCTTTCATAACTGCTTGTTTTATTGGAAATGATTATTATCTCTCAGGTAATTATTTAGTCTTAATTGAAATTGTCGTATACCTTTCATAACCTGCCCAATCCCAAGAGAAAAGTGGATATTCCATGTGTAATTGATATTTTCTTATTTGAAATTACTTGACTCTTGTTAACTCCCTTGTTGTTGAACTACATGCTATGGGGTCGTTGTTTCATATTATCTTTCTCCCTTGTTAGGTTGTTCTTATTAAGTTTAGTATTTTCTATTGTGGTTACTCCTTGTGAGCTAGTCTGTATATATTATATTTGTTGCTGTTGTACTTGATATTGTTGATACACGAGGTTTCTGTCGTGCGGTTATTGATATTATTAATGCACATGGTTTCTGCTGTGCGGTTATTGATATTGTGATGCACGAGGTTTCTGCCGTGCGGTTATTGATATTATTATGCACGAGGTTTCTGCCATGTCATTATTGATGTTGTGATCCACGAGGTTTCTGCCGTGTAATTTTTGTTGAGGGGTTGCACGAGGTCTTTGCCATGCTACTGTTGCTATTGACATAATGCACATGTGTCATAATAAGGCGGGATATGTTCATATGCTTATATGTGGGTTACGCATGTGGTGAAATAAGGTGGGAATATTATGATGCACGTGTGGCGAAATAAGGCAGTACTTATTATGTTATTAATTGCACACGTGGCGGAATAAGGTGGGCTATGTCAGGGATTGATTGTAAAGAATTGTGACGGCCTGTGGAGACATTCCTATTTTGTTTAAATATTGTGATTGTGGGTTGCTTACCTGTATGAGCTTTATCGCATGGAAGTTGTGAGGAAACATCGTACGTGCTGCCCGTTCTTCTCCTTACGTTTATTTAGCTGGTAGCAACCTTGTTAAAGCACTTGCACAAGCATAGACGTAGTTGAACACTCCTATTAGATGTGAAGTCCTCCTGATTTTTCTAAGGGTAGAGGTACGCCCTCATTTAATCATCATAAATGTGAGAATGGCCCTAGTTGGTCAGTTAGTTGTCAGCATGACTGTGAGACTGATGGGGGCACAGGATGCCAAGTGTTAGACTTTAGATGCTGGGATTTCGTGAGTTGTGGTTTGTCCAAGATTTGGTAAATTTGTGGAAATAGTTGAATAAGACCTTATGTGAACATCATCGTAGGATCTGAGTCATTATTTTGTTTTCCCCTTACTGTGTTGTAACCATAGGATTTGGATTGTTTTTTTGCCATCATTATGTATCATCATTTCTTATATTTTTGTTGTTACTTGTTGTTCTTTTCCCTCATCGTGATTGTAGCATTATTGGTCATTTTGTGCAGTCTTTACATAAATATATATACCATTTCCATTGTTCCTATAATTATATTGTTTATTTGACCGGTAGGTGTCTTGACTGTTCCTCGGCACTACTCCATCGAGGTTAGTCTTGATACTTACTAGGCACCGCCGTGGAGTGCTCATGCTATGCTTCTGTACATTTTTGTTGTGCAGATATAGGTAATTCCACTCAGTTTCTGACAGCCTTGGAGGGAGGCATTTCGGTAGAGACTTCGAGGTAAATTTGCTACGTCTGCAGACCGAAGAGTCCCTCTCCAGCTTTCTGTAATAAGTATAGCCCTTTTAGTATTTATCCTTGTTTATACATTAGTTAGAGCCTCTTATGTATCCCTTAGCTTGTGATTTGTGAGGTTCCAGGTTTTGGGAATTTTAGTAGCTTCGAGAGCTGTTATTATATGTGCCAAGCGACACCTTAACCTGTTTTATGTTATTAGTTCAGTTTTAATCATTTTTCTTCCGCAATTATCGTTTATTTTCTGCATTGTTAGGCTTACCTAGTCGTAGAAACTAGGTGCCGTCACGATGGATCACGGAGGGCGAACCAGACTGTGATAATAACTTATATCCTTTATCCTTAAGCTCTTCCTCCTAACTAACAACTTTTTGTTCGTTCCTGAAGTCCAATGACCTTGTTTTGCAACTTTTTAGCTTGAGATCTTTTTAAAGGCCCTCTTTGAGATACCAAAGATTCATCCTTTTCCTTGAATATATTTGAGCTTCCTAGGATGCTATCAATTGGGGTGGATAGGAAGATTATGAGTGGAGAATACGAGAGTAATAAATATGAGGAAGAGGAGAGAGGTGTGAGTAAAGATGAAGATGAAGTAGAACTACCTTTTAATGATGGAATGATTGGGGTAGTTAGGAGGATTATGACAATCAATTTGGGAAGCAATAGTGAAGAACAAAGGGAGAATATAATTCATTCTAGGTGTGGGATAAAGGGGAAAACGTGTTCTATGATTATTGATAATGGTAGTTGTGCTGATGTGGTAAGTTCATAATTTGTGGAAAAACTGGGACTTGCATGCATGAAACACCTTACTCCCTATAGACTGCAATGGTTAAATTATAGTGGTGAACCAAAGGTAAACAAACAATATGTGTTTTCATTCAATGTTGGTAGATATGAGGATGATATTCTTTGTGAAATAATCCCTATGCAAGCTTATCATATCTTACTGGGTCGTCCTTGGCAGTATGATAGGAATGTTTTCCATGATGGAAGGAAGAGTAGATATTCTTTTGAGCTTAATGGCAGGAAATTTACTCTTGCACCTTTATCTCCTTCTCAAGTGTTTGAAGATCACAAGAGATTAAGGGAAACAATGGAAAAACCAAAGGGAGGGATAAAAAGCGAGCTTGAGGGAAAAGAAAAGAAAGGAGGCCAAAAGTTAGAAAAAAAGAGAGATGGCCGATAGAAAGAGATAGATGGTAGCAATTTGAGAGAAGAGATAAAAATGGGTTTGAGTGAAAAAATAGAAGGTCTCTGTTAGGGGAAAGCGGCTAAGGAAAGGAAAAAAGAGAGTTTTTATATAAAAGCCAAAGAGTGTTTAAATGCAAGAAAAGAGGGGTTACCCATAATACTAGTTGCTTACAATGAAGCTTTGATTAATTATGAGTTATTAACTTCTTCTTTTGCCAAGTAGTATTTCTCCTCTTTTGTAGGATTTTGAAGATGTCATTCCTGAAGATATTCCTAATGGATTGCCACCTTTACGTGGCATTGAGCATCAAATTGATTTTGTTCCTAGATCATAAATCCCAGATAGGCCTGCTTATAGGAGTAATCCAGAAGAGACAAAAGAGCTTCAAAGGCTTGAGGGGTTGCTTGAGAAAGGCTTTGTGAGAGAGAACATGAGCCCTTGCTCTGTTCCCGTCCTATTGGTACCCAAAAAGGAAAGAACTTGGAGGATGTGCGTGGATTGTAGAGCAATCAATAAGATAACGATAAAGTATTGCCATCTTATTCCTCCTCTTGATGACATGTCAATTACATGGATCCAAAATCTTTTCTAAAATTGATCTAAAAAGTGGTTACCATCAGATTCGAATGAATCCTGGAGATGAATGAAAAACTGCTTTTAAGACCAAATATGAGCTTTATGAGTGGTTAATTATGCCTTTTGGCTTGAGTAATTCACCAAACACTTTCATGAGATTAATGAATCATATGTTTAAGAAATTTCATAGGAAATTTTTTGTGGTGTACTTTGATGATATCTTTATCTTTTATAACACTTTAGAGGAGCATTTAAAACACCTAAAACAAGTTTTTGAAGTTCTTAGAAAGCAAATTTTATTTGCTAATCTTAAAAAGTGTACTTTTTGTGTGGATCGTGTGATTTTCTTGGGTTTTGTAGTTAGTTCTAAGGGAGTTGATGCTGATGAAGAGAAAATCAAAGCAATAAAGGAATGGCCTAAACCTAAAAGTGCAACTGAAGTTAGAAGTTTTCATGGACTTGCTAGTTTTTATAGGAGGTTTGTGAGATAGCACCATTGCTTCTCCCTTATCCGAAGTTATTAAAAAGGATAAGATTTTTACATGGGGAAAAGAACAAGACGATGCTTTTAACTTGTTGAAAGAAAAGTTATGTTCTTCTCCTTTGTTACAATTACCTTGTTTCTCTAAATCGTTTGAAATTGAATCAGATGCTTATGGAAAAGGAATAGGTGCTGTTTTGATACAAGATTCTAAACTTATTGCCTACTTTAGTGAGAAGTTGATGTCACGACCCCAGTTCACCCTCCATGAACATGTCGTAATGGCACCTAGTTCTTACAACTAGGTAAGCCTAACAATGCGAAAATTAATATAACTTGCGGAAATATTTAATTAAATTAAGCAAAACTAAAAGAAAATGGTATATAAGTGATACCTGGCATATACAACTCAAAAAATAAATCGCGGAAGTCTAAAATCTCATCCCAAAACTCGAAAACTCACGGGAACCACATGCTAATAGAAATGTAATATGTTGCTCTAACTCTAGAATGTCTAAACAACTGAAAGAAAAGGATAGATTAACTACTAAATCTGGAACAGAATAGAGACTCCTGGTCTGCGGACGCGACAGATATACCTCAAAGTCTCCGCTAGATCTCTCCGCCTCGAGGATAGTACGCCTGAGTGGAGGTACCTGGATCTGCAC
>MU706739.1:0-21760 GCA_026770625.1 Nicotiana glauca
GAATTCACTAAATAAGGAATACAATTAACACATTGTGGAGACATAAAGAGAAAATAATCATTCGTTATGAGTTGAACATGCTTATGCTATACTAAGTTCCAAACTGCAATACAATTCTACATCACGGGCAACCACAATACTAGAAACCAAGTGAGCTACTTACTACGGGATATCTCAAGTGGAAACGAAAATTATGGCGACACAAGATCTTCCTATGATGGGGATGTGAGGATCTCAATTTTCAGAAAAACTTTATGCACACAGTGACCATTTCAATTGATATGTACTTGTAGGATAAGTGTTGACGCATGCTCTCACGTTACTTGATAGTAAGAAGGTTTTCATGATGTTACTTGCAAAAGAGTGGATTGGATGTTTAAGCCATATACACAATTGAGTAAAAGAGTGACTCGAGAAGGATCACAAATCTTGGATACTTTGCATGGAACTTGACACCACATGTACAAACTCTATGATGGTGCATGTATAGGCACAAGTGAGCAGATGTTGTCCATTTAAATAAAAAATTTCTGTAAGGACTTCATCGGGAATAGAACCTTGATGAAAATTTAGGAAAAACAAGTGGGAAGTATCAATAGTGTTATAACTCAATTCAGGAACATACTTATAGAGCTCAATTCCATAGGAGGTTGTAAATAATAGTACTGTAATCGAGAGACTTTGTAAATAATACGTCTCATTCAAAGAGCAGGTGCATGAAATATTTTGTAATTTAGATTCTTTTTAAGAACAAATCTATGCAAGGACAAGGAAGTTATAAGGTTTTAACAAAAAGTTTAAACAATCACCACATTACAAAATAAAATGGATCACATAGTTTTCACATAATTTTCATACCTCTGGGCTGCATTTCATAGCCCTTCCATAGGGTTCACATATCAAATTATACACCTATGCGCTTCATACAATAATAAGGAAATCACAAGTACGAATCAAACACTTCAAATGATCACCACATTATCAAATAAAAGAATCATGCCATTTTTACGTATATAAGTCCATCGGCTCTTGGGGCCACAATTATCACATCAGACTTGGCACTAGGCCATATTTCATAACACATTCTCTTCTTCCCCGCATTTCACATCATTTTCGCATATTTCATATCAACATCCTAATCTGTTTCATATTCCCTCATGTCACAAGTATCACCAGGTACAACTTCATTTCGAGTTCTCGACACTTTGTCTATACTCTATTTCTCAAAAACATTTGACTTATTTCAACATCTCTATACACAGAGGATTTCACACGGTTTTATTTAATATATGCTGCTCCAATTTCAATTTAAGGCCTTCGCATTTCAATACATGATTCATATTCCTTGCACCCATTTTAAGTTGTCAATAATAGCACATTGATCATATTGGAATGCTTCTTTCACAAACATCGGGTCATAACACCAATTCATGTAAAGTATCAATCACAGCTAGAATCCAACATTTAGTCTTACCACATTTAAACAGTCACTTACTTCACTTTCAAACATCTTTATATGTTACCAACAACTAGACGTAATCAATCAAACACCTTTGGTACATATAAGAACATTTTGGAGGAATCAACCATAACAAGTTTTCTCACAAAATTTGGCATCAAAATATCAATTTAAACTTGACTTGAAGTCTAGGCATTTTAGCACATAGTTCACATTCTTTACATATCCTCATTTACCAAGAATAATATATTAAACACATGAAGAAGTACCTCCCACATATATTTTCACAACAATAATTCGCTTAACATAACAAAACGAGTACTGCATCAATTGTATTTTGAACCTACAACATTTACGCGGGCACCATCTTGTGAAGCTTAATTTCTAAGAGATGGGGTTTTAGCCGTACATACTGATGATATACTACATGATCTGGTGGTGCAGTGACATTAGTAGGAACAAGGGTACTCTTAATAACAAGTTCTTCCAATCCCTCCATGGCTCAACATATTCCTCTAACAAGTCCTTGGGTAATCCACTCGGACTCAATGGTGGGATCAATCCCTCCTTACAAGCTTCAAATTCGTTGATTATGGTATCAAAATTACCAATATTGAGGATAAGACTTAGAGAGGAAATCAACTCCCTATCTTGAGTTATATCGCACGATCTGGATTATCAAAGAAGGGTGAAATTCTTAAATGTCCAAATAGCCTCAAACTTATAGATGTGGTCGACAACACACCGATAAGAAGGACTCTACTAGACACAGCTCCGAGACACCCTAGGACACTTTAAAACCTTAGGCTCTGATACCAAGTTTGTCACGCCCAAAATTCGAGGAACATGACCGGCGCCCGACCGGGTATCCCCAGTCAAGCGGACCTGGGTGCCTTTTCTATCCCACGTGTTACCTCTCATTCTCCTTACCTAATAACCAAGTGAAATAGCCATTTATAGGATATGGACTCCATTAACCAAATTTTATAAACATAACAATAACAATTTCCATTAGCAACTTCATTCACCATAATAAAGGTATTCCAATTTTTGTAAGTCATTGCCACACATCAATATTTATCTTTTAAATTACCATGCCCCACACTACCCACAACCTGTCTACGGAGCCTCTAAATACAATTAAAGAATAATATGAAAATGCCGGAAACAAGGTTCCGGCTATACCTTTATACAACATCAAAACAAGATCCCAAAATAAAAAGTGGCATGAGCCACATAGGGCCCCGAATGGAAAGGGGCTCGCCGAATCAGCTGACGGGGAGTGATGAGGAGCTACGGTCGGTGGACTGGAGTACCTGCTATGGGTCCACCTACAATCATAACACGAATGTAGCGCCCCCGGCAAAAGGGACGTCAGTACATTTGAATTGTACTGGTATGTATGAAAAAAACTTTGTCCCAAGTAAACTCAAGCCATACGAAAGTAGATAACAGTAATAGAAACAACAATCAAATGCACAAGCAAAGGAACAATCAAGCCAAACAAGTTTTCAACATCTAACTTTGTTTCAAGTAACCTCAAACCATACACAAATAGAAAACAGCAATAGAAGCAACAACCAAACACACAAAGATGGTACAATCAAGCCAAACAAAGGGACAATCAGTGCCCCACAGGTTACAAACTCTCCTGTTGTCTCCTTTCACAATTCCACATCAATGATTTCACAAATTTGTTCAAGTGTTTATTTCAATAGTGATTTCGATCACTTTTCCACCCTTATTACCTCGGCCACCCTTATCACCACAACCCACACCTTATAACTCCGTGTTGCGGCGCGCAACCCGACCCCGCCGTACAGTTTCAATTTACAAACAACACAACCACAACAATCAATTCACAAACAAGAAGAGCAACAATAATACTTCTCAAGACACAGCCACAACAATGTTACAAGTGTTTCCATAGCCAACAGTACCAATTCCGTTATATTCAACAATTCATAAGCAATTCAAGTCATTGCAATAATTACCCACAAGAAGCCAAATATGTTATTACCACAGTTGTTCCAATTTCATCATTTATGATTTCCTTCTATCATTCGTTTCTCAACTCTTACCACATAACACTTAATCAAACCAATCAAAAGAATTTCACAAACAATCCACGTAGCTATCACATACCAAATATTCATACACCAAACAAGGCGATTTCACAAAGATCAAAGTTAGCCATACATACCTCGAAGAGCTTTTCCTTAAGTTACTACAACGTTCCGAAAATTCTAGCAACTTCAATCTATTTTGAGACATAGCAAAATTGAGCAAAAATTAGAAAGATATTCATGGTTTCAGCTCATTTGAGCATTCTATCAAACATTAGATGAGCATCTTGATTTCAAATTCCCTTTTCAAGATTTCCTTCATTCCCTAACCCAATCTTTACTTATTTATGTTAAACAATCTTCTCACAACGTATATTGTACATGTATGTATACACAATACCAAAACACCCAAGAATCATACCTCAATAACCCATCTTATACTCTAAACTCGAATTTAAAACCTAGGGCATAGAATCTTACCTCTTAGATGAAGAACTTGCGATTGGGTTCTTGATTCTTGATGATTGAAGCAAGATTTGGATGATTTAAAGGTTGGGTTCCTCCTTCTCTCTCTAAAATGCTCTCACCTCTCTCTAAAATTAGTAAGAAATGACCCCAAAATGAACCCCAAATCCTACATATTGAAATGGGGTCAGGTCCTAAAAATTAGAAATTTAACCCTCCGATGTCAATTATGTTGTAGCAGAATGCACCGCATAATGAACATGCGGTCCCAGAATGCACCACAAAATCGGTGCCCAAAAATGAGCTACACTGGTTCAATCTGCGGTCAAAATGCGGAACGCTGAATGAAAATGCGGACCGCAGATCTGACATGACACAGGATCGCATTTTCCAGCCTTTGGTAATTTGATCATAACTTTGTGTAGGAATGTCCAAATAATGAACGGTTTGAAGCGTTGGAAACTAGACTCAAAGAGATTTCATTTGATATACTATTCACCACATAAAACCTTCTACATAATTATATAAGCTCGTTTAAGGTGGAGCCTTGTGCGAATCCATTTGGATTATTGGCCTATTACGAAAATTTTCCCATTTGGCATACATTTCGGCTTCCATTTGGACCTCATATCACTTACCATAAGACTTATACTCATATTTACCAAGTCTAATTGATGTCCACCATGTTAATAGTATATAAGAATATTATAATAAGCCTATGTGACGCTACGAAATCCTAAATTACTTAGCAAAATTTTCCGGGGCCTTACAACATTCTTGTAGAATTAAGTTATATATTTATGCCCTTGAATTGAGTTATAACTCAAGGATTGATATTTCCTACTTGCTTTTCTAAATTCTCACCAAGGTACTATATCCGATGAAATTCTTACAGAATCTTTTATTTAAATGGACAAAATCTACTCGGTGGTGCCTATACATGCACCATCATAAAGTTTACCTATGTGGTGGCAAGTTCCATGCAAAGCATCCCAGCGTTGCGATCCTTCTCGAGTCACTCTTTTACTCAGTTGTGTGTATGGCTTATATGACTTGAACAGTCAATCTACTCTCTTGCGAGTACTAACATGAAAGCTTCTCACTGCCTAGTAACATAAGAGCGTACCTTAACACCTCACATGAGTGCGTGTCAATCAAAATGGTCACCTTGTGCATGAATATAAAGTCTCTCTGAAAATTTAGACCCTCACGTCCCCGTCATATGAAGATCATGTGTCGCCATAACTTTTGTGTCCACTTGGGACATCCCGCAGTAAGTAGCTCACCTTGTCCTAGTATTATTGTTGCTCGTGGCATGATCATATATTGCAGTTGGGAGCTAATATAGCAGAAGCGTGTCCAACTTATAACAAATGTTTATCTCCCCGTTACACCTCCATAACATGTGTTAACTGTGTTCTCTAGTTGGTGAATTCATGGTGCTAGTTTTCCCACACTTATTCGATAACCATGAGAGAACATATCCTTCTATAAGTCATTGTGACACTCTCTGCCTTGTGAGGACCCTTACTAGGCTTTCCGTCAAGACCAAGCACACCTTTGGGGCTTATTATAGCACAATGCTAGTTTCTCATGTTTTTCTGTCTTCCATTAGCATCTAGGAAGTTCACAAGTTAAAATCTATAAAGAACTTATTAGGAACATCAGCAAACCCTCCATGGTTATTCTATACTATCTCATTGGGTTCCCGTATCACTTCAAGTTCATCAAAGGTTGATAGCATGTTGCAATTGCGGAGATCCAATGATCTCATCTCGATAATGGATTATCTACACATGTGCTAGTCCAATGATCTGCTCATCAGACTAACTCTCGTCTATAGGTTTTGGGTTGACCAAGGAAAAATACACCTAGTGACACATTCATATGTAAAAGCCTTTCTCTCGGTCATGCCTTATAACGTCTCCCAATATGGCTCGTAATAGCTGGTTGCATAGAAGTGTGTTGTAATGCTTCATTATGAAGTAGTGTTGCTAAATATAATTGGATTTTTGAATTCTGGAGTTATACATCATGTGACTACATAGAGAGACCTTTTTTCAAAAAAATGTAGCTTCTTATAATCGCTTTATATTACCACTGTTCCTAGTAGTTACGATCTAAAGGTTACTTCCATAAGGCTCTTTTCCTTCTTTTCAGTTGTCTTGCATTGTGTGTTGTGTACCCGTAATCTTCGATGCGATATTACCTTGATGTCTCGACTAGTTATCCAACGATATGATCTGATTTAATTAACCTTACTTTTATGTACTCTACAACCTCCCTGGGAGTGGGTAAATTTCCCCTTTTCTACAGACTTCTAATGTCTTCAACTCTTTTTAAGCTTGTAGATTCCAAGTGGTGCTCTTAGTTGTGCTGCCTTACCATCTATTTTCATCTGATAACTCTCATTGAAAACTCATTTTATGTTTCATGGAATCAAAAGAGAATGTCTTATAGCATCAGGGGTGGAGACATATTCCTTTTGTTAGAATAAATAAATAATGTCGGTACTCCTTGTAGATGCTCTTCTAACGATCATTTACCTGCTATGCTCATCCCTATGACTAGATAACCTAGGTTTCTTATTCCTGATAAGTGCATTACGACGACTTATTCTTTTAAACTTATCCATGTGGGCACTTTGACGCCTTGTTCTATACCAACTCGTAATGGTTTTAAGTACCCTCTCGTCATTGTTATTGATTTTCTAGGACTACGAGGGCTTGTCTCATGGGATTCAAAAGTAATGATTTTCCTTAAGATTCGAGATTCAATTGCCATGTTTCCAAACCAAAGTGTATACCTTTTTCCAAAGTCTTAAATGGGTCGGATTGGTTGGGTTATGTGGCTTTCTTCTCAATCGACTTCTAGAATAATTGACTATATCAGTTTCATATGAGGATAGTTTTTCTACCCTTGGTATTACACCTCCTTGAGAGGATAGGAGTGTCATTTGTCTTTCTTCTTGGAGCATCATGTTAAGCATTAGAACGCCTCTAACCAGTACATGATTTCATCCCAACATTTAGATGTCCGAGCTATGTGGTTTTACTTGAGAAAAGGATGAGATTAGATTCCCTCAGATTTTCGCACATATCCTGAGCATATCGATTTGAAAGAAAAGTTTGGTCATATCTTTAGTTCCCTCGTACATGATCAATTATCAGGAACGGTTAAGTTGTCTGAAATATGAGAATCTCATAAGCGTTCAACTTCCTTTCATCCTCACGGGCTTGTGGCATAGATTTTGTATGTCAAGTAATGTTAAGAGTGTAATTCAACAGCATGTATTTTGAAACCCTATCACGTTCAAGGTGCCAGCGTATTTTTATTCTTGATAAACGGATTTTCCCTACACTCTAGAAAACGAGTGGTTCATGTACTCGAGTATTCCTTCTTAGTGGTTCCCATTGCCATTGTACGAGTTACCCCTATGACTTATTTGTCTAATAATTGATGTCCTCATAATAATTAACCACGTTAGTATTGTTAGAAGTAATCTTCTGTGTCTCTTAGCATATAACCTCATGAAATGCTCTATCAGCACATTAATGGGTTCCTGAATAACTCTAGCCTAATCTTGAACTCTGTTGTTCCTCATTGTATTAGATCCATTGAGTGTTGTAAGTTCAGATGAGTCAAAGATGAGGCTTCATAGTGTGATCACATATATATTTGATAGGTAATTTTATGGTCAGTTTATGATAGCACATATTAGGGTAATCGTTGAAGGTCATCAAGGGTTTAGTGTGAGTGTTCGCCTAGAGATTTAGAGTTTGGAGGGTGAGGAGGCTACTCTCAATGTTTTCCCCCAAATATGTATGTGAGCTGACAATAAAGGTAGCATAAATTTATCCCACAGTAGGCCGCACTAGGAGTATGAAGCGTTCCCATGGTTGTTGCCATATATTCTGTGGATTCATATGTCTATGTCCAAGAAAGTAGGTGGAGATCAATTTTGTATCATCCCGGTGGAAATTATTGAAGGTGAAGTTAGTGGATAGTTATCTTATGTAAGATATCTCCCCGTTACCCTCGTTAAGTAAGTTCAGGATCGAAATTGTTCATGTGAATGTATTATGGCGAAGTCTATAAATATAAGAGGCCATTGAAGGTCTAGAGTGTTGTGGAAATAAAATATTGTACTTTCTAGGTGATATGATTTAAAAAAAATGTGCAGTAAATGCCTAGGTATCATCATTATAAAGTGGTGTTTATCATGCTAAGGTTCTTGTCATTGATATATAAATATTGTCGTGCTTTATCGAGTTGAGGAAGCCACATGGGAAGCGGAATATTAAATGAAAGAAAAATATCCCCACCTGTTTGAACAAGTTTATTAGTTATCGTGGGAACTTGTATCTCTAAGCAAACTAATGTTGTGTTTCATCTGGTGCAAAGACACCCCATATCTCCCCTAAATGCTTTACCATTGTATCTTCTTAAGTTATGCAAGAATTGTATGTGTTGTGATTATTTGAGTCATGTGCATACCCTTTTTGGTAAATGAAAGATTTGTAAGAACTCTGGTAATAAGTGAATGATTAATGGTAGTATAGATTGGTAATGACTAATTGAAATGTGTATAGTGTATTGGTTGAACTGTATGGGACTCATCGAAGTGACCAAACTATGTGCAAGAATGTGTCAAGTGATTGAATATGTGCAACTGTTGAGGAAATGAAATGTATACCAGTTGTAGGGATGATGGGAGTTATGTAATTGTTATTGGAAATATGTTTCGGGGCCTCTCTGACAGGTAGATATGTTCGAATTACAAAGGAAACTCTGGCAAAATTTTCGGAAATCTAGGGAGTTAGCTAAATTTGGGGACTGTCAACCTGTTTCGGGTTGTGAGGAGGGGAAGATTGCATTAAGACTGTTAATAAGTTAACCTCAATCCTCATTCGAGGACGAATGATATTAAGTGGGGGAGGATGTAAGGCCCCGTGAAATCCCTACTCGAAAACACGGACCCTATGGTGCCAAGTTAGGAGCATGTGTTAGCAATTAATAAATATGCTTCAAGAATAAGTTTCAAGAAAAAATTCAAGGAATGCGGTCGCATAATCGAAATGCGGACCGCATATCTGCCGCAGAGTGAGACAGAATGTTGGTTAAAATTGAAATCAGTTATGTGGTCGAAATCCGGTCGCATAATCGAAATGCGGACCGCATAGTCGTCACATATTTTCGTTTGAATTTTGCGAGGGACAGTTCTACGGCGCACTTTGCGACCGCAGAACATGAATGCGGACCGCATTCTTACCGTAGACTGAGTCAGAACGTTTAGTTCTTAGGGAGCATTTTGCGGTCTATTACGAGAACCGCATGTTTACTGTGCGATCGCAAATGCGATCGCAAATGCGATCGCATATTTGACTCGGGGCTCCAATTTTTAAATTTTTAACCCGACTTCCATATCGATATATCCGGTGTTATAGCTCATTTTGAGCATTATTCTAAGCATTTATAGAGGGAGAGAGAGGGTTTTTAGAGAGGGAAAGTCTCCCCATCAAATTATTCCATAAGATATGGCTAAACCCTTGAAGAAAATGAAGTGAAGACCCTTAGACCTTCATATCAAGAGGTAATACTTCATCACCCCAACTCTTGTTTGTTTTATTCTCAGATATAAAGGGTTACTGGTGAGGTTATTCATGGGTATAACAATAGATTCCGTGCATGCATGTTAAACCTTAGAGTGGTGGGAGGTGGTGAATTAAAGAAGGGTACAAAGTGATATCAATTGCTCTCAAAAAGGGGCCTAAGATCATATTGCACCTCTAGGGTTTGTCAATATGCTTGAACCAAGCTAGAGTCTCAATCTCATCTCTAATTCTCGATTTAATTTGTAATTTTTACTCAATAGATCGAAGTGCTAAGAGTTACGGAAATTGGTAAAAGAGTAGGAAAAGCTTTATTGAGGTATGTATGGCTAAAACCCCCTTTTTATTAGAAATTGAGCTCCGTTGTCTTTTACGAAAGTATGGTAAGTGTTGAATTGGCTAGTGTATTGATTGGTACTACGCAGTAATTGATTTGCATATATCTATACATATTCGTGAAGGATGTTCCTCAATATGAATAATGTACCAATCTTGATAATTAGATAATGATGAAAAAGAACAGTTATGAGTTGAAACACTTGGGCTATAAGCCAACATTGAAACAAAGAATTATTCATGCTAGCTATGTACTCACTACCGTGATTTGCAACTTGAATTATCTTTGATATATGTGTCTATGATCACAACTTGTAAAATGAATATTGAAAAGGGGAAACGATGTGATGATGGTGGCCATGAGTGCCCCGGGAATTCTTACGATATGTGTGGGATAAAGATTTGAAGTGTTGACTAATGAGAATGGAGTAACGCCTCTAATGAGGTGACTTAGCCGATCGGGTCGTGATCGGACACCATGCCGCACACATGGTGGTAATGTACTGATATTGAATCCCGGATAAGGGGAAATGAAATATTGATTGAAAGTAATACCTCCAATGAGGTGACCTAGCCGGTCGGGTCATGACCGGACTCCGCTCGAGATGGCAGTGGTAATAAGAACAGTGGTGAACATGTGACAGAAATGCCCTAATCTATGCTGTGGAAATTGTATGAAAGATTATATGAATTGCTTCTTTGATTTGCCCATATTATTTGCTTGTATCTGTTTGATAGTTCTTTCTAGTAAAATGGTGTTTAGTTATATATACCAGTACAATTCAAATGTACTGCCGTCCTTTTTGCCGGGGGTTCTACATTCGTGTTATGATTTTAGGTGGTTCTATAGCAGGCACTCCAGCACACCGGCAGTAGCACCTCCTCCACTTTCCATCAGCTATATTGGTGAGCCCCTTCCCCTCGGGGCCCTGCATGGCATATGCCACTGTTCTTCCCGGAGTCTTATTTTTGTATTTGTATAAGGTATAGTCGGAGCCTTGTTACCGACATTTTTGTATTATTCTTCAGTTATATTTAGAGGCTTCGTAGATAGGTTATGGGTAGTGTCGGGTATTGGAAATTAAAATAGAAATATTGATGTTTGGCGATGATGTGTATAACTTGTAATACCCTTAAAGTGGGAAAATGAAGTTGCTAATGAAAATGAAATGGAAATCGTTAATTATATGTTGATAGAATTTGATTAATGGAGTCTATCCCTTATTTAATTATGAGTTGGGTTGGGTAGTATGTGTGGAACCTGCCAGGCTTGCTCAGCCGGGTTTACTCGGTTGAGCGCCGGTCGCGCTCCTCAGATTTTGGGGTGTGACAACGATAATATCGCTTTTCATCATCCAAAGCGAATGAATTACATGCCCAACATGTTTGCCCAACCTGAGAATGCTAAAGAATGGGTTGAACTCTTCAAAAATCTGACTAAAGACCAAGTACAATGGATGTTCGAGTGGTTCCCAACCTAGGATTTCATCATCTGATCCAGGGACACGCCTTTCCTAATACTGATCGGCTTAAGAGGAACGTACCCATACGTACCTCTTTGGGTTATGAGACAAGCGTTTAGGAAGCAAGTTATACCAAGGGTCAACAAGATGATTCACTTCCGGGCTGACTTCTAGGATGACGATATCCCTTACAGGTGTCAGGCTCAGCACATGTGGCACTGCAAGATTGTCTTAGGAAAGGACACCATCGAACCAGACAGATACCATGCAGGTTGTGCTCCCTATTATTCGAGTTAGTTGGAGGATAATCATAATGGTCTGGGTCAACCTGGGTTTGTTTGAGGTAACAGGATCATAGACGAAAAGGCAGAAGCACAGGCTAAGTACAACCATCTACGAATGAGAATCTGAGAATGCGAAAGTGAGTACCTTGAGATACAGGAAGCCAATCAAAAACTAATTGAAGAGTGGAAGGATATGGCTGACAGAGCCAACAACCGATTGGTCTATTTTGAGTGAGGTATAGTAGAGTTGGAAAAGAAGTTTCCGAAGAGGGTCGAAGACTGCCGGACTGCTGAAGGAAATGAAGGCGGACATCTGGCCAGATCTTACTTGATACTAGGACTGCGCGAGCTAGGGAAGGTGTTCGATGGATCTAATTATGCCTAGTCTTGGGAAGGTCCCTCTGTGACCAAATAGATAGGAATTCCCATTTCCGCTTTATAAAATGTAATAAGGCCAATGATCATTAGTGATTTTTATTTTCTTGTTATTTAGTGTCGTTTTGGGATTCCTCTATTTTTTATCAATAAAATGAGGCTTTTAGCATCCTAAGTTCTCCAAATTAATTTGTCTCTAGGCCTACCTCCGGCATAAAGAGGTCCCCAAATCAGGACGTGATTTACATTCTAGCAGTATGTGTTTAAATATTGCAACGCTTTTATAACACCCAACTAACTTGGTTACCATTTTCGTTTTATTTTTGTTTTGTTATTCCCCTCCCCAAAGGTTAGTTCGTGCACTCTGGCAACATCATCCTATTCCACAAGATCCAGGGACCCTCCACCCATCTTTCCTCTTAGCCCTTCCACACAGGCTGTAAGAAGAGGAGCATGCCTCAATAGCTGGACTATCAGAACCACCAGAGCCCGGCGAGCTTCGGGGTAGCAAGGCTGAACAAGCATCATGCACTATTTTACTTTTACTAGTTGACTTTCCTTTTGCATTTTCATTTTTGCAAGAAAGAGCTCCAATGTTCAAAAAGAGTTATGAAGTTTATCAAAGCATTTCGGTTTTCTTATAAATATTACTCTTATTATTTTTTCTCTCATTACTTTACTTATACAGCATTAATAAAACTTATTTTGATGAACCAATGCATGTGACATGCAACGAGGCAACGCAACAAACGAATATAGATTCAGAGGAAGATGATATACTAGAAGAGATTGTTAAGGAAGTTGAGAATTTTGAAAATAGACCTAAGTCTGACCTGGACGAGACCGAGATTGTTAACCTGGGAGGTGCAGAAAACATCAAAGAAACACGAATCAGCGTTCACTTATCACCGTTAAAAAAGAAGATATACATAGAGCTTCTCAGAGAATATGAGGACATATTTGTCTTGTCGTACGATGACATGGCTAGGCTGAGTATGTCTATTGTGGCATAAAAACAGCCGACTGATCTTACATGTCCACCAATAAACAAAAGCACAGAAAGTTCAAGCCTGATATGAGTTTGAAAATCAAGGAAGAAGTCACTAAGTAAGGCAAAGCTAAGGTTCTCAGGGTAGTGGAATACCCGACATGGTTAGCTAACATTGTGCTAGTGCCAAAGAAAGACGGGAAGGTTAGAGTTTGTATCGACTATCGGGATCTCAACCGGCCCAGTCCTAAAGACAACTTCCCCTTGCCACACATATCCTGATTAACAATTATGCCAAACATGAATTGCAATCATTCGTGGAAATTTTTGCTGGTTATCACCAGATCTGGATGGATGAATAAGATGCTGAGAAAACAGCTTTCATTACGCCGTAGGGAATGTACTGCTACAAGATGATGCTATTTGTGTTAAAGAATACAAGGGCCAACCTATATGAGGTCCATGACTACCATTTTCCATCATATGATACACAAGGAGATTGAAGTATATATAGATGATGTCATCATCAAGTCCAAGAAAGCCACTAATCATATGGAAGATATGAGAAAGTTCTTCAATAGATTGAGAATGTACAACCTGAAATTGAATCCCGCAAAATGCGCATTCGGGGTTCCGGCTGGAAAATTGCTTGTGTTTATTGTAAGTCGACGGGGAATATAACTGGATCCATCAAATATCAAAGCCATTAAATAATTGCCACTGCCAAGGAACAAGAAAGACGTAATGAGCTTCTTGAGGAGACTTAACTATATCAGTCGGTTCATAGCATAATCTACAGTTATCTGTGAGCAGATCTTCAAGATATTGAAAAATGATGTTGCCACCAAGTGGTCCGATGAATGCTAGAAAGCTTTCGACAAGATCAAAGAATACCTGTTAACACCACCGGTTTTAGTCCCGCCCAAGCCAGGTATACCTTTGTTTCTCTACATCGTAGTGTTAGATGGTGCCTTTGGTTGCGTCCAAGGGCTGCATGATAAAACGGGGAGGAAAGAGCAGGCTATTTACTATCTCAGCAAGAAGTTCACTCCGTACGAGGCCCGGTATTCTCTATTAGAACGCATCTATTGTGCTCTAACTTGGCTGGCCCAGAAGCTGAGGTACTACTTCTGTGCCTATACTACATATCTCATATCACGGATGGATCCTTTGAAATACACTTTTCAGAAGCCCATGCCCACTGGCAAGCTCACCAGGTGGCAAATTCTGTTGAGTGAATTCGACATTGTCTACGTGACTTTGAAAGCAATCAAGGGACAGGCACTAGCAGATCACTTGGCTGAGAATATCGTGGATGGAGAATACAAACCCCTAAAAATACATTTTCCTAATGAAGAGGTGTCATTCATAGGAGAAGACATTGCAGAATCCTATGATGGGTGGAAAATATTTTTTGACGAGGCAGAAAATTTCAAAGAAGTGGGCATAGGAGCGGTCCTAGTATCAGAAACTGGTCAGTATTATCCGGTGTCTGCCAAACTCAGGTTTCCTTGAACCAACAACATGGCCGAGTACGAGGCCTGTATCTTAGGGTTGAAGATGACCATTGACATGAACATCCAACAGGTGCTAGTAATTGGTGACTCAGACCTACTCATACATCAGGTACAAGGAGAATAAGCAAACTAGAATTCCAAGATACTCCCTTATATGCACCATGTACAGGAGTTGAGAAAGAGATTCACAAACACAGAGTTCCAGCATGTTCCGAGAGTCCAGAATGAGTTTGTCGGTGCATTGGCTACCCTATCATCCATGATACAACATCCAGATACAAACTCCATTGATCTTATTCCGGTGAAAATCCATGACCAGCCAGCTTATTGCGCTCATGTCGAAGAAGAGGTAGATGGAAAACCTTGGTTTCATGACATTATGGAATATTTGGCTAAAGAAGAGTACCCAGAGCTTCAAATACTACTCAGAAGCACACACTTCGAAGATTGTCCAATAATTTATTTCACAGCGGATGAATCATGTATAGGAGGACTCCGGATTTGGGATTACTAAGGTGTGTCGACGCAAAGGAAGCATCTAAACTACTAGAAGAAATCCATGATGGGACCTACGGTCCACATATGAACGGTTTTGTCTTAACAAAGAAGATCCTCCGAGCTGTTTACTTCTGGATGACTATGGAGACATATTGCATCTAGTATGTCTGGAAATGCCACCACTACCAGATACATGCAGACATGATAAAGGTACCTCCAAATGAGCTTAATGCAACAAGCTCACCATAGTCGTTCGCCGTTTGGGGAATGGATGTTATTGGACCAATCGAACATACCACTTCCAAAGGCACAGGTTCATCCTAGTAGCAATCGACTATTTCACCAAATGGGTCGAGGCAGCATCCTACAAAGCAGTGACTAAGAAGGCCGTGGCAGACTTTGTCCACGACCATATCGTCTGTCGGTTCGGGATTCCAGAGTCAATCATTACTGATAATGGCTCCAAACTCAAATATGACTTAATGAAAGCTATGTGTGAAATCTTCAAGATCAAACACAAGAATTCTACAACCTACAGACCTCAGATGAATGGAGTTGTAGAAGCCACCAACAAGAATATTAAAAAGATACTAAGGAAAATGATAGAGAAGCATAAGCAGTGGCACGAGAAGCTATCATTTGCTTTACTAGGGTACCGCAGCACAGTCCGCACATCAACTGGGGAAACTCCTTATATGTTGTTTTATGGTACAGAGGCAGTCATTCCCGGCAAAGTAGAAATTCCTTCCTTAAGGATCATACAAGAAGCTGAGCTCGATGACGTAGAATGGATAAGAATTCGTTACGAGCAGCTAGCTCTTACAGATGGAAAGAGAATGAATGCAGTTTGCCATGGTCAACTTTATCAGAACAGAATATCCAGAGCCTTCAATAAGAGAGTCAAGCCGAGACAGTTCACACCGTGGCCGCTGTGTTAAAGAAAAGTTTTCCGCATCAGACTGAAGCCAAAGGGAAGTTCTCTCCCAACTAGCAGGGTCCATACATGGTTCACTGAGTTCTAATAGGAGGAGCCCTTATACTTGCAAGAAATGGATGGAGAAGTTTGGCCAAAACCAATCAATTCAAATGCAGTCAAGCGCTACTATGTGTAATCTTATGCTTTCCTATATAATGTAATTTCGAAATAATTACACCGCAAGCAACCGTCAGAAGCAGTAGCCCAGTAAACTGGGGCAGAATTTTGAGGAGGACACTCAAAATTCTGAAGCGAGGGAGGTTGCAATGTCTAGAACCATGTCACAGTCGTCGGTTTATCTAAAAACTATTTCTTAAATATATACTCATGTCATATTTTTTTACAAACTCATGCATATTTGTTAACAAAATTTCTTTATTTAGCAACGCTTCCCCCAATGATACGCACAGTATAACCAAAACAAAGCCAAGCAGGTAAAGCAAAGTCATCTGGGATACGAACTAACCTTTCCCTTTTGCAAAACTCACGATTTTTCTTTGGATGCAGGCACCCAAGTCGCAAAATCTTCTAATATATTATACACTCATACAACTCTCAGAACCATCATACCTATTCATAGTTGTTATCCGTACACAATATCCCCAGCAGCCACAATATCACAATCAGCTACCAGCTATCAACTAAGGTATTATTATTCGCCTTTCATCTCTTGCATAAAGCTACCATTCTACCTTCCAAAGTAAAGCCCTACCTCCATCTGCATTCTTGCATTGCATAAGGCTACCATTCTACCTTCTGAGGTTAAGCTCTATCTCCATCTGCATTCTTGCATCGCATAAGGCTACCGTTCTGCCTTCTAAGGTTAAGCTCTGCCTCCACCTGCATTCTTGCATTGAATAAGGTTACCATTCTGCCTTTCGAGGTTAAGCTATACCTCCACCTGCATTCTCTACATTGCATAACGCTACCATTCTGCCTTCCGAGACTAAGCTCTGTCTCCATCTGCAGTAGCTCTATCTCCATCTGCATTATTGCATTGCATAAGGCTACCATTCTGCCTTCCGAGACTAAGCTTTGTCTCCTTCTACATTCTCTGCATTGCATAAGGCTACTATTCTACCTTTCGAGACTAAGATTTGTCTCTTTCTACATTCTTTGCATTGCATAAGGCTACCATTCTGCCTTCCGAGACTAAGCACTGTCTCTTTCTCCATGGCTGAAAGATCACCACCTTATTTACATCTTGCATGGCTAAAAGATTTCCACTTTATTCATGTCTTGAATGGCTGAAATATCACCACTTTTTTTACACCTGCATGGCTGAAATATCACCACTTTTTTTACACCTGCATGGCTGAAATATCACCACTTTTTTTACACCTGCATGGCTGAAATATCGCCGCTTTATTTACATCTTACATGGCTGAAAGATCACCACTTTATTCATGTATTGCATGGCTAAAAGTTCACCAATTTATTTACATCTTGCCTGGCTGAAAGATCACCAATTTATTCATGTCGTGCATGGCTGAAATATCGCCACTTTGTGTACATCTTGCATGGCTAAAATATCGCCGCTTTATTTACATCCTGCGTGGCTGAAAGATCCCCACTTATTGCATTCCATGGGCTGAAAAATTTCCAAATTATCTGAGGGTGTCATTGTTCGGAGGCATCATTCTCATAGCCCAAGAACGCCATGTCATGGCCTGAAGATCCCTTTAACTTCTCACACATCTTTATTTAAAGGCGTCATGGTTCCGAGGCATCATTCTCATAGCGCGAGAGCATCATTTCATAGCCTGCGAATCCTTTATTATATGTTTCATAGCCCAGGACATCATGGTCTAAGGACGTCATCCTAACCATCCAAAGACAGCATTCATGGTCCAACGGGACTTGTATCATGATTGAATTGATGCACAATATAAACTTGTATTGTTTATTTGCAGGTAAACCGGCGAGCAACGGCCATCTCTACAGGAGCATTCCACTTCGGTCCCCGCTGCCCTACTAAACCTTGACTATTCATCCCTACCTGAATATTGCATCCGTTCTTGAAAGGTCTCCCTCGGCATACTCCGCCGACGGATCATGAACTACATATGGCCTGATTCCTGTAAGACCAGGGACATGTAGGAAGCTCAGGAACCAGAGCACAATCGGCCGCTTCAAACAATTTCGTTCGGTCAAAATTGGCTATCATCTCTTTACCCGACAACTCTTTCATCCTTCCCGGGTAAAGAGGGGCAGTTGTTGGCACCCAATTTTTCTCTGTATATTTGATATACAAAATACGTTTCAAATAAGCATAGGAATGCTTATATAAGTATGTCCTAAGAGTTTTACTATTTTTATTTAATTTTTAAAGATTTTTCAACCAATTTTATTGCCCTATTTTACTAGTAAAAAACAACCAATAATGATTTCCCAAATTATCATTTTTTGATATATTTATTGTATTCTCATATTTATACCAAAATATAGCTAAGGTAATTTTTGCACAATTTTTAAAATTCATTTAGTATTTTAAAGCTAAATGTTTATAATTGCAATATTAGCCTATTTTAAGATTTAATTGCGTTTATAATTACAAAATTGATTCCAGTATTTTTTATTTAATATTTATACATTATTAATCAATTTAATTACTTTAATTTGTCTCCAAAAATTATTCTACTATTTTTGTAAAATAAACAAGGGAAAAAGTAGCTATTTAAATACTAGCCCTAACTATTTTGATCTTAGCCTAAATCAGCCCCCCAATTAAAACCAATTGTGATCTCAATTCCCCAACCAAATTTTTAAAAAACCCCGCCCCTGACCCAAATATATCCAACCTGCCCGGCTCCCCGTTTAATCCGGGTCGTTGATCAAAATGATCAATGGCCATATTTTATTCTTTCCTTTTTTATTTTGCCAACCCCCCTTAACCCAAATCATTTCCACCTACCATCCGCCTCTGAAACCCCCTCCACTCTCTCAAACTCTCTCGGATCTTCTCTAACCCTAGCCGCCTCCTACCACCTCCACCTTGAAAGCAACTAGAATCCATTGCTTCCAAGGCTATGAGAGTCTTACACCTACCTCTTGTTTCTCTTACACACCTGATCTCTGAAGATTCAAGGCATGTCCTTGAAGGTTTGTACCCAGACTTCTGTCGATTCGAAGTTCCACGGTCATGTCTAGTGTTGCTCCAGTATACCATGGTTGTTGGAGCCTGATTCTAACCTCTCCTACTCAGATCGGTGACTTTTTCAAAGCCTTTCTCATTTCTGTGGTTCTTCTGAAACCCTGAACCTTCGAGGTTTTCTCCGATTCCTTTAGATTCGTTGTGTATCTATGCTTCCCCTGAGTTTTCAAACGATTTCTCTGTCTTTTCTTTCAAAAATTACTTTCAAAACTATTTCTCTTTCAATCTAGGGTTTTCTGAGAAAGTATTTAAGTGCTTTCTGAATTTCTTTTTCTTTTGTGTGTATTTGGCTCTGTGGTATTCTTGTATTTTGTTTTACCATGTTTTTGTATGCTTCTCTTACTGTGCTTTCGTATATGCTTTTCTACTGTACTTTTTTTCGGTGTTCTGGTGCTTCTCCTACTGTATTTTTCATTACTAAGTTCTTAAGTTTCCTTATTTAGATCCTTCTACTGAGCTCTGTTTAAAGTTTCTTCTAAAAACCTCTTAGCATGATTTTCTACTGTTCTTATCATTCTTTTCTCATTATGCTTCGAATTAGTTTCTTTCACTCTATTTAATTACTTCTACTGAGCTCTGTTTAATTACTTGCTTTGTACAAAGTGCTTATTCAATTTCTTCCCTTAAATTGGTTTTACCCGTTCGAATCTGAATCCCTTAAGTTAAGGGAAGTCTTGTGTCATTGATTGACAATCAGTTCCTTAACTATTTTCTTACCTTATTTCCTCATGGTTTTCACACTATAAATGCACGACTCTTTAACACACAACACACACGATTGACAATCATACACTTCACAATTCATAATCCTTCTAAACTGTTACTTACACATAATAGTACTATCTCCTCTTGTCTGCACTGTGGCTTTTACAAGACTACTGCATTTTATCTATTTGTTTCTTTGAAACTGGTATGTCCTAATTTAAGCTTCAACATCATCACAATGTGTTTATTTACAGCCTTTGTATCCATGTCTACTTTAGTACTTTTGTAGAGTTAATGTTTAAATTAGCACATTGATCTCTTTCTATTTATTTCTGCTATGAATCCTTGCTCCCTACTATCTTGTGTGTTTGGAGTTACAGTTTAAAATATGGCAATATGTAAGTTATTGTCTATTGATTGAACTTGATCCCTTAAAGGATCCTAACTTCCAAACAATGTGTTCTAAAAGGTCTATGGGTATGCCAGCATTTTCTCATTGCTGAGTATGCCCACCAGCCTGTCTTTGCCCCTTTTCAACTTCCCCATTCCCTATACCCCTATGTGTATTAATGTGAAATGTTTCTTTTTCTCTTTCCCCTTTCAAAATCCTGCACTTGCACTCTCTCTTAGTCTCTAAGTTCTGCCCCCCTCTTGTGAGCTTTGCCTTGGGACCTGGAGTTCCCTTTGAACTTGGACACTTGAGATCTGGTATTTCCACACTGCACTATGTCTTATTCTGGTAATGCATTTGGTTGTAAGCACTGCCCGGAGTTCATGTCAGGCTCTTAGGGAACTTTGACACACCCCAAATGGGAGAAAGCCTTTGGAAATCTGATCTCATGGAGTTAGTTTACTTCATACTTCATACAGGAAGTCTAAATCAGGCTCTCCTCTGTTGTGCTTTCTAATTTCTTATGTATTTTCTTTACTTTGTTTTCTTCTGGGCAGTACTAACTTTGTAATAAAGCTTTTGGGGTTGGCTAGTGAAAAGGGAGGGGTAACCATGTGTGCAAAAGGGGTAGATAACCTGCCTATACAAATTTCTTCTTTTCTCTATGTATATAAAAGTGTTCTAAAAGTCAACAAACGTATAGAAAGCATGCCTATAAGAGTTAATCGAATCTGAATCGCCTCACTAGTTTATATGTTTAAAACCAAAAATAATAATGCATTACTAGTTGCAGAACTTGTGATCTTTTGCTAAAACTCGCCTTCTTTAATAACTGACAACTTTTTTCTTAAATCAATATGTATTCATGTTTAATTCATTATTTCTGAAACCAATAGATATCATGCCTATAGGACCCTCGTCCAACACTTAGGCAAGGCCTAGGATAAGTCATATGAACAGAATCGGATTTTATTAGCTACAACCACTAAGCAAGCTCGAGTCGGGATTCCTATCTTAACTATGTAATAAATTAGTCTACCTTAACCTTTTAAGTTTAATTAGACCTTAAAAAGTACCTGCAAGTCATGCTACATTACGTGTTTTCTTTGGTTTAAAGGAGGTATGTTTCAGCCCTTTTATTTGTTTATATGCTCCCTCGAAACTTGCTATATGTGTTTTGTTTGTCGACTTAGTATATTACCGTTTGAAACCACAAATAAGCCCAACATCTCCTCCCTTTAGAATTAGTAGTCCCAAGTACCTCCGGGACTGATAGAATCGGGACGAGTAATATCATGCAATAAGTAAACGAGACCATTCCTTGCTTTAATACCTTAACGGGGTGGGAAAGGGTAGATATGGATATGATGACCACGCGATAACATCACGTGTAGCCCCTCACTAAGGAATGATTACCGGATGTTGCGTGGGGTGTTCCATATTATTAATAAACCTAGGACCCCCCCCCCCC
>MU706739.1:34457-45240 GCA_026770625.1 Nicotiana glauca
TTGTATTTCTTTTGATTAGAGAATGTGGTGTTTGATTTTCGAGTTTGTAGGTTATCTTTTCGTCAAAGTCTGTTAAGTATGGTCACCTTTTAAACTCGTGCTATCAAGTTTGTTGTATTATAAAAAATAAAAAATAAAAATAAAAATGAAAAAACAAATATGTGTTTTGTTGTTATTTACCGTGTATCTGCGCGAACTACGCACGGTCTGGTTCATGCGGGGTCATGATACGTAGGCAATCTCCATAAGATTCACCACAACTATATATGTATATATATAATGAAAAAAGAGAGAAAATGAGTTTAAAATATATATATATATATATATATATATATATATATATATATATATATATATATATTGATAAGGCTTGTCGCGGAGTGCAACCCGTTCCACATATATAAGGATCATCGCAGAGTGAAACCCGTTCCACAAACATACATATATCGCTCACAGTTCGGCACTAAGGCCCTAACTCAGTCACTAACCTCTCTAGTCTCTCAGGCTCTCGGAAATCATGAAAATCAGCCCAAACAGCAACGATATAATGTATCAACAAGGAATAATAGAGACAGAGATATGATATGCAAGTAATACTATGACTGAGTACAAGCAGCAATTAGCAGATAATTTCAACATGTACCATGGCCTCTATGGGTCCCTACAGTACTAACACAAAGCCTGAACTGTATTTCTAACATGATTTTCAGTCAAATTTCTACAATACATAGAGAGTAAACAGCTAAGAACAGGTTATTCAACTTCACATTTACACGAAATGGACAGAGTTACAATTCCTACGGTGTATTCCCACACACCCATCACCTCCAAACCAATCACAAGAAACATAATACGGGGTTTTATACACTCAGAACAAAATTTAGAACTGTTACTTACCTTAATCGAAACAAATATCTACTCCAACATACCTTTGCCTCGCAATTTGGTCACCAAATGTCCTGAATCTAGCCACAAAAAGTACGATACAATCAACACGGGCTAAAGGAATCAATTCCAAAAGAAAATTCGAAGTTATTAATCTAAACTCAAAAATCGACTCAAAGCCAGTCCCCCGGGCCCACATCTCAAAATCTGACAAAAATCACAAAACCCAAAAGCCCATTCAATCACGAGTCTAACCAGACCAAATTTATCAAAATCCAACACAAAATTGTCACTCAAATCCCCCAAAACAACTCTCCAAATCCCTAGCCTCGAACCCCCAAATTTCACCTTAAACCACACAATCTAGGTGGGGAAATCTACGGGGAAATAGGATTATTAAATAAAAATTACCACAAGAGGCTTAACTAAAGAATCCCCTCAAAAACTCTCGCAAAAATTGCCCTGTACAGAGCTTGAAATGTGTTGCGCCTGCGAAACTGCTTCTGTGGTAAAATCCTTTACTTCTGCAAAAATCACTTAAATCCTCCAGGCCCGCACTGCACTCTAGGTTCCATACCTGCGGAGGCGATTCTGCAGCCTTCTATTCGCTTTTATAGAAATTGAATCCTCTTTCAACTCTACAACTACGGATCCTTGCCCGCACCTACGGGCACGTAGATGTGATACACTCACACATGTGCCCTGCCCAAGCCAGTCTAGCTCCGATCCTATGCAAATCTAGCCACATATGCAGCATCGCTCCTGCGGCCAGTCCCTCGCAGGTGCAATCACACCTGAAGATCTCCTACTTCAGCAATGCACTAACTTCTATTTTTGATCCGTTAACCATCTGAGATCAGCCTATAACCCCGGGACCTCGACCAAACGTACCAACAAGTCCTAAAACATGCTACAAACTTAGTCGAGCCCTCAAATCACCTCTAACAACATCAAAAACATGAATCGCACATAAATTCAAGCCTAATGAACTAAGGAAATTCCAACTTCTACAAACAATGCCGAAACCTATCAATTCACGTCCAAATGACCTCAAATTATGCATAGAAGTCACAAATGACACCACGGACCTACTCTAACGCCTAGAATTCTAATCTGACCCCGATATCAAAAAGTACACTCCTGGTCAAACTTTCCAAATTTCCAATTTTTGCTATTCCAAGCATAATTCCACTACGGACCTCCAAATCACAATCTAAACACGTTGCTAAGTGTGAAATCACCCAAGAAGCTAACAACACTATCAAAACTCCATTTAAGGATCATTTACACATAAGTCAATATCCAGTCAACCATTTCAACATAAACTTCAAACCTTGAGACTAAGTGTCTCAATTCATTCTAAAATCTCTCCAGACCAAAATCAACTAACCCAGCACATCAAATAACAGCTATAAAGTACAAAATGAATAGTATATAGGGGATCAGGGCTACAACTCTCGAAACGACCGGACGGATCATTACACTTTCGCTTACATTTCCTTCAGAGTTAACTTTATCCTGTAAGGACGTTGTCTTCACACTTTGCTTCTTACTTACTTTTTTAATGACCTTTAATGGCGAAGCATTAACATTATTTGATCCATTTCTCTCAGACTTCGGCACAAACTTGCCTCCTTTCTTTATTTCTTGTTTATCCTTCACTTTGTGAGGTTCATAAATAGGTGGCACTTGATTTCTACTTGAAGACATACTTAGCTCCATATCATGAGTACGTGTAGCCAGCTATTCAAATTTATACCTTGTAGAACGTAGCAAAGTCCCCAATACATTCCTTGGATACACATTTCTATTCTAGAAGCTTCAACAAGTCTGTCTTTACTGTTAAGGCTCGCATTCCTCTATCGATTGATAAAATCAACAACTGGTTCATCCTTCCAATGATATGTGTTTGTGAGTTCAACCACACTTACAGTGCACTTTGTGCTATAGAAGCAATTAAGAAATTCATGTTCAAGTTGCTTCCAACTAACGATGAAACCAGCCTCGAGGTCAGTATAGCAATCAAAAGCATTTCCTTTTAAGGAATAAATAAACTGCTTGACAAGTTAATATCCATATGTTCCTGGATTATTACATGTTTTGATGAAATGTGCAATGTGTTGCTTTGGATCACCTTTACCCTCAAATTATTGAAATTTTGGGGGTTGATAACCTACAGTTATCTTTATACTATCAATTCTTGCAGTGTATGGCTTTAGATATGCGAGAGAAGCCGCGGAAACAACATCGTACTTATCTTTGATGGTTCCCTTGATGAAGTCTTTTAATTGGTCAATGGGAATATCCCTTTCACACAAAATCTGAAGTTCATTTTTAGGAGTTATTGTCTTCCTTGCAAATGAGTCTCATTTATCTTGCATCATAGGGATCTTTCTAGGGGCATGACTTGAATCTCCCTCCATCATACTTTCAACTCTATCTATTGGCTTGATAATTTGATTATCTTGATATTGCATATGCTTCGTTAACCCTTCAATTTACTTTGTTAAATTTGCGAGTTGTCCTTGAACGGTTAAAGTGTTAGCCACCATGATAACTGTTAAGGATTGAGGAGAAAAGCATGGATTTTATCTTATACCATACTTTGAGTGGAACAACTCACATGAATTGATTGGAGCAGATCCAATTCAAGACATCATCATTATCTTGTGTGATGAAATTCCCAGATCTAGACGGGCTAAGTGGAGCCAATGTCTTTTTAACAATTTCAACAACGTTTGCTCCTTCTTCCAATTAAATTGGAAATGATCCTGCCCCCTTTAAGGATCAAAAATAAAAGATAGGAACTAATCCAGATAGCATTTGAAATGCTTTTTGTCCCAACAAGTTTTCTTTGTTCCTAGTGACAGGTCTTACGCTTTCCACAGTAGCTTCCAGCAAGTTTTCAACATCAGAGCAACACTTGGAATCTGAAGCCTTTGCAATAATGAGTTTGAAGTTGATCTTCTTAGGAGAAATTTTGGTATTCTTACAATTTTTTAATTTAAGAGAAGAGAGGTAGAGACGATCTCACTAGGCGTGATAGAAATTTGTAACAACAAGTTTTTGTGTCAAGAAAAGTAAATAATCAAGACTAGAAAATTGTGCAACAAATATAGTATTTGATTTCAATAAATGAAAGTGTTACAATATCAATAGTATTCTTCTGATTCTTCAAGAATATAAACTATCTTGATGATCTTGACTTTGATTTGATTCAAGGGCTTGTAAAGCTTGGTCTTGAATCTCCTTCTTGAACTTCAATTTAGATTTGATCACGAACAATTAATTTGATCTTGAACTCCTTAGTAATTGATTTGGCTTTGTTCTTGCTCTTTAACTTGAACTTGAACTTGTAGCTTGAGTGCTCGAGTGATTGAACTTGTAGCTTGTAGAGAAATCTGTGGTGTTTGATCTACGAGCTTTCTACACACTTCTTGTTATCACTTCTGGTGTCTTCAAGATTTATGAAGACCTCTATTTATAGTTGTAGGGAGTGGTGTGGATCTATGATTTGATTGGTTTGTTTAAACAGATCAATACCTTATAGAAACTTGGCACAAATCTATTAGTTGTTGATTTGACTTAGATTGCCACTTGTTCTTGACACGTGGCATGATTTTATTGTCGCATATATTTGGTTTGGACTACCACATCTTTTTACATATGGAATAATTTTATGGGCTTGTTCTTTTGACTTGGATTTTCACATCACTTGACACGTGGCATGAGCCTGAGTTTTAAGATGGGCTAATAGCCATTTGGACCTTGGTCTAATGGAGTTGACTTATCATTTAATTTACAGTCTAGTTAAATGGACTATCCCAACATATGTATACTGGATTTAAAAAATGGATTAGTTACCTCTTATAGCAAAGGTTGATACCTTATTATCGTATCCCCTACTCCATATCTATTATCCATCTATCTCTCTCAACTTCCACCTTAATCTTACTACCAGAACTCTCCGGCATGGAGGTGACTGTTCAATACATCTACCGAATTAATTTGGTGTTTTTGGCGGCAAATAGATATATGATGTGAGATCGCATTTGACACGGTCCAGCCTCAGTGGCGGAGTGTTCAGTCTAATGAAGTATGGAGTAGTAGTTAGGATTCTCAAAAATCTCACCCTTGACGTTCACCGTCGCCTTGAACCGCAGTGCGTGATCAGGATTTTCTCTTCATTACTTAGATCTTGATGAGATTTCCACTCCTTTAGAAAAAATGGATTTACAGATATGCTATCTTCCCATAGATCAATAGCAGCATTGTTGGCCTAAAAACAGATAGGGAAATTGAGCTAAAATAAATATTTGGGTTTGTTCTTGAACAAAGATGACGGATTTTGGGGCTGAGTGATAACTAGGGATTCTAGTTCATTTCACATTCCATTTTACTTGAGTTTTGATTAAAAAATGTATACAAATAGTCCCAAAGTCTTACATGTTGTACTTGTTTGGACTTACATGTTGTACTTGTTTGGAGAGTTTGGTCAAAAAGGTGACAAGAGTCAAAAACCAGCTCAAAAAAGAGTGAAACATGCACAAGTACCAAGAACATGTCAAAGCACATCTGCAATAGACCCACTGCGGCCGCAATACATTTAGTGAGTTCCGCAGTGAGGAGATTCAGAGAAGTGCAAAATTGGAGCTTAAAGCGGTGCGGTCCGCGGAGCTTTTCTCACAGCCGCAGAAGCCTCTTTGCAGCCGCAATCCAATTTATGCGGTCCGCAAAGAAGGAGATTCAGAGAGTTGAAGTTTGGACAATTGAAACCAATGCGTTCCGCAGAGAATTTTTTGCGGACCGCAATAAAACCATCGCGTCTGTGGTGCATTTTGTGCGGCCCGAGGTGACAAATTCTGAGAGCTAAAAAGTCAAGCCATTTTGTAATCTGACTTTGAGGAGAGCACGTGAACGACTCTTTTGTTCCATTTTTAGTAATTTGTAGCTACATTTACACTGAATCTTCATCATCTTAGTTTGTAATTAAATATTATGGGTTATTCTTCATATAATTTCTTCTTTTCTTCCATTATTATGAGTAGCTAGACCCATTAGCTAGGTTGTGGCTCAAGCCTAATGTGGGTATTTGATGGTTCTTGTGTTTTAAAGCTTAAATGTTTATGGATGGTTGATATTTGGACTGATTTGTATTTCCTATGTTGGATTAGTGGTTGCAAATACTAATTTATGCCTATGTGACTTGGGCTCTTCTTTAAAAGGAGATATTAAGTCTAGGAAATCAGTCCAACAAGGAACTAGGGCGTACTTAAGAGATTGATAGCCCTAATTAAATGGTTAAATCTAGAGATAGTAATACCTTACTTGAACCTACATTTCTTGCTTAATTTCAACACCTAACTGGTCTTGAGAAATTCAATTCAGGAAAAGTCACTCAAGCTACCGAGAGGTATAGAGTGAGTAGTGTCGTGCAATGGCTATATCGCGATCCTAAACATAGCATTGTTTCCTTAGACTTAGGAAGCCGTCAAGTATCCACCTAGGGAGAAGTCACTTCCCTAGTGCATCGTTACCTATTAGACAACCCATTAGCAAGTATTTATAGTTTAATTTGGCATCTCATCAGTATAAAAATAAAAGTAATCAAAAGAACAACTATGATTGGAAGCGTAATTAAGAGCATTATACATTGCTTGTTTAGATAGGAATCCAACTCCCAAATCTAGCTCTCTGTGGATTCGATCCCGACCTATTCGGGTAAAAGCGGCATCGACAGCTCTCACCGCTCTATAATAGTGCAGGGTTGGCACCGATTACTTTTTGGCACCGTTCCCGGAGAGCTAGCAGTTTTGGCTATCTATCTAAATAGTTTTGTGTATTGCTTTTCTTTCATCTTTGATACTAATCTTTGTGAGATGCCAATTCACGTACAAAATGGCGGCAAACAACAACAATGACCCTCTTGGAAATGTGATCCCGTGGGAGGAGGTTATGACAACGGTGAGGATGAGGTGCCTTTTGTATCTCAAGGACAACAGAGAGGCCGCCAGGCCAATGCTTATGCCAATGACAATATTCCAGGCCATCCTCCACTACCTCTAAGTGTGGCCCCTCGGATGCTTCCCAACCAAGGATATGCCAGTGCAATTGACCCATCCCAGATCCGGGCGGGCAATTTCCAAATTACCAATGTGATGCTGACCTTGATGGAACAATGAGGATATTTCATGGGTGATCCCGATCAAAATTCTTACAAGAACCTCAAGGGTTTTGTTGATACATGTTGGGGGAGCAAATAAACCAACGTTTCCGAAGATGCCTTGCGGTTGAGACTATTCCCTTTCTCTCTTTGGGGGAAGACAGTAGATTGGCTGGAGAGATTCCCCAACCAATATATCTATACTTAGGATGAGTTGGCGGATAAGTTCATTGCGAAGTTTTTCTCACTAGGGCACATGGCAACTTTGAGGAATGAAATCTTAGCTTTCAAACAAGAGCCCAACGGCCCACTAAATGAAATTGGGAGCGATATCATACCATGGTTAAGGAATTCCCTAACCATGATATGACTGAGGTAATGATACGACAGATATTCTACTGAGGCATTAACATAACAAATCAGTGCATAGTGAACCAATTAGTTGAGGGCAACTTTATGAACACCCCGTATGATCGAGCTTGTGAGATTTTTGAAGAGATGGGGTACACTTCTTGCGCTTGGCAAAGTAGAGCAAATTTGCCACAGGGTGACCCCCCAATCATTCACTTTCACAAAGAGCTCCATGACCATGGTCAGGCAATAGCAGAACTGACAACAACTATGAACCAGCTAGCAAAGGCCCAGTTACAACAGGTTCAAGCTCCACGACAAGTGAATGCTACGGAGGGTGTGAACATGTTAGTGAACAAATGAAGACAAAGAGGGCAAAAACCCAAGGGAATTCGGATCAATACAACCAAGATAGTTGTGGGTTCCAAGATGATGGGTATGAAGAGCAGAATAAAAAAGTGCAATACGTGAACAATTATCAAGGCCAAAGGGGAAATTCTTCCAACCAACAACAACAATGGAGATCCCAAGGTAATTGGAGTGATAAACAACAAGGGAACAATAATTGGAGTAATCAACAATAAGGGAACAACAATTGGGAAAACAACAATCGAAATCCTAATTGAGGAAACCAGAACAACAACTAGAACAATCAAGAAAACTGGGGTGACAACAACAATAGGGGTGGAAATAATAATCAGAATGGTTGTAACAATAACAATCAGGGAATCGGGGGCAAGGCTTTCAAAGGCCCCCAATGTATCAACAACCGAGCAATCTACCTCCATTTCTATTCCAATGTCCTAATTCATCCAACAATTACATGGGGAGGATTGAAATGATATTTGAACAAATGATGAAAAAGAATGTTGACTCCGATGCTCAGTTGGTATCACACAATACTTCAATCAGAAACTTAGAGGTTCAACTAGGACAAATCTCACAGTCCTTGAATACTCACCCTAAGAGGGCTCTACCTAGTGATATGGTAGTTAACTCAAAGGGTGGGAACAATAACGGTCATGCAATGGCAGTAACTACAAGAAGTGCACGAGGTGGTGATATGAATGCCTCCAAACAAAAAGAAATTATGAATGAGGAAGTTGAGTTGCAAGAGAATGAGATCCCTTTGGTGGTTGGAAATATGATTGAAGAGAACGTGAATGAAGAAGTGAGGATTGATATCAAAGATACCAAGGTGGAAACACAGAATGACGTAAACCCATATAGGGAACACGTAATAGACATGCCGGAATCGGTTGTGCCTAAAGCAAGGGCTCCTTTCCAAGGCCATGTCCACCTTATCCTCAAAGGCTCGAGAAGAAAAAAAATGAGATTCAGTTTAAGAAATTCATTGATATGACGAAGATCTTATCTATTAATGTGCCTTTGGTGGAGGCTCTAGAGAAAAGGCTGGGTTATGCTAAATTCATGAAAGACTTGGTGACAAAGAAAATATCCTGTCACGCCCCAACCTCGGGAGGCGCGACCGGCGCTCAATCAAGTGAACCCGACTGAGCAAGCCTTCCCAAACACTTTCTACCCCAAATAAATATGAATATGGAACCCATGCCTTTCATTAATTTAAATGAGAATACATGGTGCATACTACATCATTGGTTCATTTCATGTCATAAAGATTTACCGTACATAAGCTAGCTTCAAGGATTCTATAAGAGTTACAGTTTATAGAGATCACAAGTTTAGGATTACAACATATATAGTGGACTCCCCGAACACCCGTACATAACCCACACTAGTGTCTTTGGAGCCTCTAAGTATACAATAGATAAGCATAACTATGCCGGCAACAAGACCCCGGCTATACCTCAAAAGCTGTAATAACAAAAGATGCACCATATAGCCCCATGGAAGAAAAAGAGGCTCACCGAGACTTCGAGTAGAAAAACGCCCCGCTACAGACGATCGGAACTATCCGCTATGGAGCCACCTACAATCATAACACGAATGTAGCGCCCCCGGCAAAAGGGACGTCAGTACATTTGAATTGTACTGGTATGTATAACTAAACACCATTTTACTAGAAAGAACTATCAAGTAGATACAAGCAAATAATATGGACAAATCAAGAAACAATTCAAATAATCTTTCATACAATTTCCACAACATAGATTAGGGCGTTTCTGTCATGTGTTCACCACTGTTCTCAATACCACCGCCAACTCGAGCGGAGTCCGGTCACGACCCGACCGGCTAGGTCACCTTATTGGAGGCATTACTCTCAATCAATATTTCATTTCCCTTATCCGAAATTCGATATCAACACATTACAACCATATGTGCGTCATGGTGTCCGATCACGACCCGATCGGCTAGCTCACCTCATTGGAGGCATTACTCCATTCTCATTAGTCAACACCATCAATCCTTTATCCCACACATATCATAACAATTCCTGGGGCACTCATGGCCACCACCATCACATCGTTTTCCCTTTTCAATATTTATTTTACAAGTCGTGATCATAGGCACATGTATCAAGGATAATTCAAGTGGAAAATCATAGGTAAGTGAGCACATAGCTAGCATGAATAGTTCTTTGTTTTAGTGTTGGCTTATAGCCCAAGTAATTCAACACATAACTGTACTTTTCATCATTCTCTAATTACCAAGATTGGTACATTATTCACATTGAGGCGCATCCTTCACGAATATGTATAGATATATGCAATCAATTAATGTGTAATGACAATCAAAACACTAGCCAATTCAACTTTTACCATACTTTCGCAATGACAACGGAGCTCAATTTCTAATAAAGAGGGGTTTTAGCCATACATACCTCAATAAAGCTTTTCCTTACTCTTTTACAATTTCCGAAACTCGTAGCACTTCGATCTATTGAGTAAGAATTAAAAATTAAATTGAGAATTAGAGACGAAATTGAAGTTCTAGCTTGGTTCGAGCATATCATCAAACACTAAAGGTGGATTGTGATCTTAGCCCCTTTTTGTGAGGAATTTCTATCATTTTATACCCCCAATTGCCTTTTTTTAGTTTTCTACCTTCCAATATCCTATGGTTTGACATGCATGCAGAGAATATCATTCTTATACTCTTGAATTACTTCTCTACTGGCCCCATGTATCTAAGTGTAGAAATAAGAGCTGAGGTTATGAATTTTACCTCTTGGGAATAAAAATTTAGGTGTCTTCACTTGATTTTCTTCAATGTTTTAGCAAGGCTCAAGGAGAATATGATGGGAGACACTTTCCACCTCCAAGACCCTCTCTCTCTCTCTAAAAGTCTCAGAAGATATGCTTAAAATGAGCTATAATATCGAATATATTGATAGGGAGGTCGGGTTAAAAATTAGAAAATTGGAGCCCCGAGTCAAATATGCGATCGCATTTGTGATCGCAG